>WAAE01006572.1:336-10489 GCA_013400495.1 Nicator chloris | reverse complement strand
AATTCTGTGATTCTATGAAATATTAAGAGATTATTCTTCCCTTGAACAAGCATTGGTGGGTCATTACCACTTGTGGAAATGTAGCAGGAATACTGTGTTTTTCAGTAGTTCTGTCTCCTTTATTCCCCATCTGAAAATGGGTTATTTCCTTATTGTTACTTATTCACAATTCTAGTTGCCTAAAGTGACCCAAAACAGTACAGATAGAAATGTGGAATCCCTTTCAGTGTGAGGCAAAGAGTGGTAAGTTTGAAATACTTACAAAGGAAGTGTTTGTCTGGAACAGTGATTTCAATACTGAGAAGATAAACTTTTAATAACAGTAAGAAAGTCATAAAAAGAAAGACACTAAAATACTGCAATACAGCACTGTGGGTTTGTGGGTTTTTTTCCTGTATATGCTGCATGTTCCTTTATGATATAAAACCAACAGAACTGATCAATCATTAGGGAAATACGATATGCATAAATCCTCGTAGATGTAGTCCTTTAACCCAATATCAAGGTAACACACTAGGTTACATTGTATATTTGTGTGCTTCTCCTCCCCTCGAACATTCACAAATTTTTCCCTCTCTCCTTAAACAGGACTCCTGACACATTTCATCATCACATTAAACATACAAAACCCATAAAAGACAACTCCATCAGCAACTTTCACTCTCTTCCTGGTAGGTCTTGCCAAGGAAAATAATCCACAGCATGAGAAACCCAAAAGGGATTTCCCACAGCAAGAATATTCTGGCTGTTGCTTTCCCTCCCTGCAGGTTTTGAATTTAAAATGAAAGCAGTCTCAAAATGATGTAATAACTTTAGAAAGTGACCAAAACTGATTTTTTGTTTAATGAAAACACAGATCAGTGCAGTAGGAAAGCCTCATGCACAAGAACATCAATCCCCAGTGAAATTATTCAAGGGACTACAAATTCAGTAAGAATTTCTTAGAAAGGGATCAGATTCTTTGAGAACAGAAAAAAGCCCTCTCCTTTGGATGAGCACCCAATGCTCACGGCTGAACTGTTGTGGGTTTCTTTCTTTCCTTTTTGATGGAGTTAGGTCATCCTGCTTTCCCTGCTCCTCTGTTTTGGTAAATCACTAGTCCTCATTCTACTAGACGCAGGAACGCAACAAAATGAGAACTGTGTCTGCCTATTTTTTCTATACACTCCCAGCTATAGTGGCACAGCCTCCACTTGGAAAAATAAGAATCATCTTTTTGTGAATTCTAAACTGGGGATTTTGAAGTTCCCTAAGAACAAGAAGACCCTTCAAACAGAAAAAAACCCAGTATTTGTCAGTGTTAATACACTTTCTGGTATTTTCAAAATAACTTGACCTTATGATTGTCAAACCAAGAAAGAAAAAACTTTCACTACTGGGAATCAGGATTGGAACACATGTATTTGCTTTGTGCAGGGACCCCTGATCGATGGAGTGTTTGAAATGTTAAAAGGAATATGGAAGAGCAGATTTAATTTATGTGTTGACTTTAATTTACATTTATCTAATCTCAGACCTATATGAAAGCTTGGCTTATGCAGGAACTGAAGAGAAACAACATCCACTGGGCAGGGAAAAGGAAGGAAAAAAAGAACTACATAGATACTTCTTATAATTCAGACAAGTAGTCCAGAAAATGGTTGTGCCTACAATTTGCTGAAAATACCTAATTCTCTCCTCCCTTTGAAATATTTTTGCTACTGAGAGAAGGACTTTTGATCAAGTATTTGACATTTCTCAAGGAACACACAAATCTAACCTTTTTAAACTGGGTATGAATGAGAGAAGGATGCACATATGCAAAGACCCATCCTCTTACTGAGGTTTCAGAGAGGGGGAAAAAAATCCCACAGACTAAGTTTTTCCTACTTATAATTTATTGTCCTTTTCCTTCCCAAAAATTCACTTCAGTATGAAATATAGCTACCTTTGGCTATTAAAATTTCACGAAAACATTTTAAAAAAATCTGGAAATAAAGGCTTCAGGGACTCCAATTTGCAAATGGAACTTGCGTACACATTCATTCAAGAATCTGGAGAAGACACTTCTGCTCGTGTTACTTCAGCATCACTCCAAGAAATTATACATTCTTGAGAAAGAACAAAACATTGCATATCCATGTGCTGAACAAACTAGTTTTAGCTCTGACACACAATCTCTCCAGATTTCAAAGTCCTCTGGCCACATCCCAGAAGATCATGAACTGCACCTCCACCATCACCGGGGACAAAGCACCAATGAAATTTCCATACAAGTTGTGGGTCACAGTTTAGAAAGTGTTTAAAAAGGAGCAATTAAGAGTAGCAATAATTTAAATTAATGCATTTTTCTTTCCATTACCTCTCCCAGTCCAGGCACACTGACAATCACTAAGAAGCAAACCAAAACCAGTGCATAAATCCTTTTCCCATGACACCTGTAGAAAATAGGTTGCTTCTGGATCAGAAACTGGATGAATTCTGTTCAAAGTCTTCTCCATCTTCCCAACACCTGTTTAAAAAGCAAGACAATCTTGTTATAACCACTGGGGTTAAGCTGAACAGCTTAACATAACTGTCTTGGGGGAATATACAAATATGTGTGGGGAATATACAAATACAAGCATGCTTGTAATTTTATTCTACTTTCCTCCCCAAATTCAGTTTTTTCGGAGAACTGGTGATACTTGCAAACAGGAAACTGTATTACAGTAAGTAAGGTTTCAGTGCCAACAATTAAACATATTTGAATAGTCTCAAATTAAGAAGCTATCAGGAAGCTGGGGGACAGGAAACTACTATACACAAGCTCTTCCCCATGGCTCTGTTTTTAACTCACAGTCTGCTATCACTCAAAGTACAGAACACTTAACATAATTTAAAATAATCAATATTCATCTGGAAGACTGCCACGTGAAAGCTGCTACTAAGCTTCACAGCAAAGCCAGGAACCCAAAGCAAATATTTTTAAGCACTAGATTCTGCAGAGAACAAAATATATGCTGTTACAGTGAATATTTTTGCTCTATGGCAAAGCAACTTGGCTACCTGTGCTTGACCTAAGACCTTCTCAAGAATCCCATGTATTTCTACACAACATAAGAGAAGTGACTGAGAAAAGGCTACATGTTCAATCACAGACTAAAAATAGCATGTAAAAGGAGGTAAAATCCAGATGAGGCATTTAAACTACATGCATTGAGTACAATGGTGCTTGGGCAGGGATTAAAGGCTCTATCGAGGTTTCCATCTAAAGTACAGTAGTAAATAATCATGACCAGGATCAGTTCAGGCCCTGAGGGGACTTTGTTCTCCAAGCAGAAGGAAGCTCTTTGTTTGCTCCTGGACATTGAGAAACAAATCTAGATACAGATATAACTAACTTGGCTTCCCCAAAAATTATCATTTTCAGGTTAGGAGGAGCAGCTTTAACTGCAGTTGACTGACCTGCTACTGACCCTTGCTCAACTCTGCACCCAACAACATTTGAAAATGCCTCTCCCCTGCCAAGTGTATAGCATTCAAAAGCAGCAAAATATATTAATTTAAGCGTTGGTTTTCAAGCATAAAGCTTTAATATTTACGTCTCTAAACCACCACCACGTTTACTATTACAAATGTCATACTCCATTTTCTATTCCCTGCAAATGCAACAGAAACTAAAACGCTACCAAAACATAAATTGAAAAATTAATCTGAGTTTAAAAAAAAAAAAAAAGAAAAAGGAAAAAAAAAAGGTTTCTAGTTCCATCACTAATGAGCTGGCCATTTCAGAAAATCTACAGCATGTCTGTGCACCCGTAAGCAAGAACAACAAAATTAAATATTTGGGGGTGGACAGCTGGAACAATGCCTTTGCTATCAGCGACTCCAGAAATAAAGGTATTTTAAAAATTTGTGGGACACTAAATGCCTGGCCATGGGTCAGTAATGATCACGGGGCAGGAAACACAAGCAATGCATGCTTAAGCACACGGGCATGCACTCTCTTTGCTGGCCAGATTCCTTTTGCTTCTTGTTAATTATGGAACAATATAGTCTCTCGTGAAATATTTTCATTGAAGTCCTCCTCTGAAAGACACTGTTTTTAAAAATATTTCAATTAAAGACTGGCAAACAGTAGCAGACAACCCTGACAGACAGCACACAGGGTAGAGATGCCTATATGTGTAGTCCAACAGGAAGGTTTTGCTTGGTTTATGTGATTTTTATCACAATGTAGAGTAGCATTCAGTGAAAAACACCTGCACTAGAGGCTTTCTTATCAACCCAGACTGTTTATAACAAAAAACAAAGCAAGAGAATTAGATTTTCTATTTATATAACGATAAAGCAAATGAAGTGTCAGTCAGTCCTCAGTCAGAAAAAGTGAGGTCAAGAGTAGCAGAGGAAAGCAGTCTGTTTATTTATTTAAAGATGCACTAACAAGGTCTCTGAAGCCTGAGACTAAATTCATTTGATACAGTGATACTGGTTTCCCATGCACACATCAGTATTTCATTCCAGTGATGTAGCACAGCTAAAAATGAAAGTTCTGTTTAGACAACACTTTTGGTACCCCTGTGGTAAAACACAACCTCAACAGAATGAGGAGACACAACCAAGAATACCCTGAACTTTGAAACAAATACAAAATACAATTGTCCTGCTTTTCCACATTTTATTGTGCATCTCTGACAAAAAGCATTTTCCAAGAAAGCATAAAATGAAGATAACTTTTTCTCCCAGCTTTCATCTCTTCCACAATGCTCACTGGCATTTTGAAAGGAGTATTTTACTTATTACTCCATGTTTAGGAGCTGCCTCTCTAAGCAGAGCTCAGCCAGACTCCATCTCTAAGCATTCAACTCTTCCAAACCATCAGCAAAAGCTCAAGGACTCCTGGCTGTATACAATGCCCATTACATACTTCTCTTCAAGGAGGAAAAAACCTCCTTAATGAAAATTAGTCTGACCTACACAGAACACAAAAGCATCACTGCAAGCACTAATATTGTACCTTACTGCTTTTTTGAAAACAAAGCAATTACAACACCAACAAACTAAATATCCAAATCTCTTTTCCCTTTATTCGTTTTATGTCCTGAGAATACAACTCTGTCACAGAGTTGAGTGCAGTGTTCAGTAAATGGATAAACCACACACAGCTCAAGCATGAATACAGCAAAAAACACCAAAGGAGTTCCCTACTTATTTAACAACTAGCAATTACCATTAAAGAAATTAAAAATACAGGTAATAAATGAGGGCATATTCCTTATTCATTCACTCTAAGGTGACTGTATGCATTCCATTCACTCTAAAGGCAAATCTTAATAACAGATGTACAGCGCTGTATTTCCAAAATAAGATGTATTGCTCTGTGTTTCAAGAGGTGAAATAAAACAATCTCCTCATAACTAACCTGCCCCAATGCACCCACCTGCTCACTAAATTCACCATCCTGTCAGCTTCCAATGTGCCAAGCTTATGTGACCCTTCACAGATCAAATACTTCCACCAGGTAAAAATTTCATTATGAAAGACACAAATATAAAGGAGAGGTGAAACCTTGAGAATTATTTTGACTTTCATCCTTGGGGTGGAAAGGTAGGAACTGTGTTAATGCTCAGAAAGGTTAAAAAAGCCCCCTGAATTTTTGGAGTGTCACTATTTAACAGTCCAGCTGTTGGTGAAGCTCGTTAAAACAAAACGTAATAAAATCAGTGTGTAAAAGAAGATTGTATTTTTATTGCTACCCAAATTACTGGAACCAGCCTCTCATTATGGCAGCCTAAAAAGACCCTCTGACTCCATAAGATGAGAGGAACATCCTCAAGTGCCATTCAGCATCCAGCCCCTGTGGGCTCTTCCCATTCACCACCTCGATAAAATGAGAGCAGTCGGTTCTTTCTTCCTTCCCCTGATTATAAGAAAGCAAAGCTGCAGAGAAACTTTGGGATTGGGGCCACAGAAAGGCAGTGTTTCATCCCTGGGGGCCACAGGGGATCACACAACCAGCACCTCTCCACGGCAGGGCCCTGGTGCCAGCCTGCAGGTGGGGACAGCACAGTCGCATCCCAAATGTGTAAATCAGAGCTTTATTGAGCCCTTTGAACAGTCGGGGATTGAGCTGTTTATCTTTAGCACTTTGTCCCCGTGGTCTTTGGCTCCTGTGATCACCATTAGGCAATGTTTCCCTCTGAGGAGGAATCAGCTGTTGGCTGGTGCCTCTGCCCTCGGAACAAACAGCACACACAGGCCCTTCTGAATGAACAAGACACTCTTAAAATGGGCACACAAAGGATTTTATATGTTGTTTTGGATAGCACCAGGCATAGACCAAAAGCCAGATCTTTCAGGCTGCTCCAACACAGCATCATTGATAATATTCTGAACTTCAGCACTTCATTTTTTTTTTCCTCCATGCAGACTAATGGCTTTTTTTTTTTTTTTTCCCAAATTGGTTGGGCTGCAGGTGTTTCAAACCTCAGCAGCTATGCTTGGAAGGGTACTTACAGACCAGAAAGAGCTACTATGTCTTTGAAATGAAGCAATTACCGTAAGTGCTTTCTTGCTGAGGAAAAATGGGAGCTTTCCACAGGGAGTTCAGAATAGAAGACCACACACGGCTAATAAAGTCCACCAAAAATTTGGTTCCTTCTGACACTGCCCAAACTACAGATCATAATCTAATAATCAGAAGAAAGTTAATAGTAAATTCATAATCAAAGAGGTACTCTTCAGGAGATACTACATGTACTCATAAGTGGATAATTGGAGATTTAAAATAGTCAAGAAAAGCTCAAGATTGCTTTTAAAGATTAAAACTAGCTATTACCACATTTTCTAACAGAAGGAAATAAAATAATGTCTATATTTATGCATATTTCCAGTGATATATTTCATACAAATTGATATTCTCTGATGTTAATTTAAAATTCCATTAACTCCAATACTTCAGGAGTAAGAACATTAAAATACCTGACAAAAACCTCAACTCTCACTCCATTAATCTCAGAACGAGTTCTGCTCCAATAGGGACTTCCTCTTTTCTCTTTTCTTTTTGGAAGAACATGACTGGGCCAACGAACATGAAGACAAATAACAGCATCTTTCCTGTCCCATCTCACAATAATCCTCCCACTCCTCTGGCCACAATACTTGTTTGACATTGAAGAATGATTCAATAATAACCTTCATGTGGAATTTACAGATAAATCTGAAAGCCAAAGCAGAAAAAAAATTAGAAAGACCTTTGTTCTCTAACGCAATTTAGGGGGCTAAAACATTTTTGTATCACATGCATGCTAAATAATATTTAGTCGTTCTTTTGTTTAACTTTGTATTGAAAGCACACGGGTTACAATTTTGCCAATAATTGAACTTTCTCTTGGAGGTAAAAGAAATGAACCAAAAATCAGCACTTGGATATGAAGAAGAGACTGAATGATTTTTTAACTTTGTGCAGAGGGGCAAGTGGGCCATTTAAGAAATTCAGCGCTCCATGGCAACATTTAATCAGGAGATCATGGGCCCAACTGCAGAGTTGAGGCTCACATGGCTCACATTTACACTGCTGCCTTCCCACTGCTTCATGGCAGCCACAGAACGATTGGAAACATACACATGTTTTTCGTGCAATTGCATGTCCCCCCAAAAAAGAAGAAACCCCAAACCAAAAAATCAAAAACAAATTAGTTCTGAGCTTGTCAGGCTCCATGGGACAATAGGATATGGAAGATTTGCCACAGAAGATCTGGAATCCACGATAAGGAACAACTCTTGTCAGGCTTATTTACTACAGTCACCAGCTGAAAAATGAGGAGAAACAGAAGGAAGCAGACAGTCAACAACCTTTATAGTAGGAATCTTAGTAACTAGCCTTGATCTTAATTGTAGCCTGGAGGCAAAGCCCACCCTGGTGTCTTTCATCCCCTTGAAGTCTCAGGCCTAACCCAATACCCACTGCAGGCATCCAGCCTTGCCAAGCTTACTTAAAACCATCTACGTTAAGCTATAATAAGGTTAAAAAAAAAGGCCTTTGGTGTATTAAAACAAACACCAAAGTGGGCAATTATACTAGTATATACTAGCAAGTAGGGGAGTATGAAGACAAATTTATAAAAGGGGTAGACCCTTCTTTCTCGCCCTTTTTCTAACAATTCTTCCCAAAACTAACAGTCACACTGTCAAAACTTCACTTTCCAAGATGCACAGATAAGCCAGATTACACTAACTGAACATTAGAAACCTGCAAAAAAATAAAAATAAAATTAAGTTATGCAACAGTCATGTCTCCCGATGAAAAAGTGAATTTTAGTAGTGAAGTTACTAAAAAGTGCGTGTGAAAGGGAGCAAAGATCAAAGGCAACAACCAGCTCAGCCTCCAGAGGATAGATCTGGGATGAAAAGTCAGAAAGGCGTGTCTCAGAGACCCAGATTCCCCTTCTCTGCTGCTTCTGGAAGATGCAAGTCCCAACAAATACTTTATAACTCTAACTTGGCAGCAGGGCACTCTGGCTTTCCAAGGTCCTACCAAAGCCAGTGGTGGCACAGTGCCCTCATTTGAAAACCACAGCATATTTATTAAGAAAAATAATTCACTTCCTCCTCCAAAAAATTTTTTAAAAAATTACACACATTCTAAATATATATCATTTTCCACATAATTTCTCAGAAAACACAGCACTAAAATTGCTGTGTGTTTTGCAGATGAAAAACAGAAAAGGAAGTTGTGCCAGACACAACCTTTGAGCCCAATGTATACAGTCAGTAAGAACAAAGGTTTGGGAATTCCAAGTCTCTTAGTCATATTTTTAAAAGCATCTCTGCAGTTTTCAGTACCTTAGTATCATCCACGTGAGGATAGTAAAGTTCAGGAAATTTTGGGAGGGAGGAAAAAAAAAAAGGCAGCATGTTTTAATCACCCTTTGTCCATCCAAAAATACCCCAATACATATGTCTTTTTGATGTGTATTTGGATAACAACAGTCTGGCTGAGGTATCATCTGTTTTCCAAAACATTGCCTTCTTTAGGATTAAATATTATCAGGATATTCAACACAAATCTGTCACACAGATTTCCTTTCTTTTCTACTTTTTAGTCCCTACATAGACCTATTCCTATTCCACTCATGTACGTATTTCTCTGATGTATTTCTCTAAATGTCTGACTTAACATCACTGAGAAATGGATTCCACTAAAATCTTTTTTTTTGTTCTTTTTCCCCTCTTTTTTTTTAATTAAAGTCAAATAAATTTGGTAGTGTCAAATCCACAAGAGATCCATAGGCATGAGCAGCAGTCTGAAATAAAGATAAATGAAACAAAGAAATCAGTGTCAGGTAGATATGGAGGGATGTAATTCTGTACATAGGATTTTCTGAGGAGTTTTGAAAAATTTAGCCCAGTAATCTGGAAAAACAAGTTTCACCAAATGTTGCCACTTCAGTGGGACAAGGGCAGGTACAAATATGAAGGCTTACATATCTTTCTGTCCTCCCACCTCTACACCCAAGACTTTTCAAAGAGATGGATTATTTTAATTTCCCGTCCCTGTCAAATTAATAATAAAAAATAGGCCCAGGCTCCAAATTGCTTTATCTTACTAAACAGTTTCCTCAGGCATTTTCTTTGAAGAAAATTCCTGCATTACCCACTCTTCACTTAACCAAAGTTTTATTATGTTTTTTCTTTCCATCTGCTATTTATCTATTAGAAAATGCAACACTAAACTCCCTGGAAACAAAGAGCTCACACAGCTTAAATTTATTAATTTAAAAATCGTAATTCATTTTGCTTCTCTTGACCCTCACAGAAAAATAATTCACACGACATTCACAAGGAACTGTGACATTCACTTTCAATGCAGCTAAATTTCAATTTTGCAGCTCTTTATCCAGCTTTATTACTTGGCATCGAACATTAATTACTCTGCTGATGGATTAGGCTGAGTTTGAAGATAAGGCAAAAAGACACATATTAAGCACCAATTTCAGCTGTTTCCACACATGGGCACAAGTTCAGCACAGGTTTAGCTCAGGCTTTGTGATAACCCACATCTGACAAACCAAAGTAAGGCAGAAGCATCAGCCCCATCATGACGTGCCAGTATTTTAGCAAGGAGGAGACAGGAGACACAAATCCCACGACCTCACCAAGCTCTGAGTAAACAAACAGATTTAACGAAAAA
>WAAE01006553.1:0-11271 GCA_013400495.1 Nicator chloris | reverse complement strand
ATTTTATACATAATGAAATTAAAATACAGGAAGGCTAAGGATCAGTTTCTGTGCCACGTGCAAGCCTGAACCATGTTAGAGAAACAAAAATTTTGGTTGAAAGAAGATTATTCTCAGATCACCCATGCTGCTTCTTTGCAAACCAATGAAGCTACGGAAATAGGAAAATCCATCAATTTTACAGTTTCTTTTTTTAATCAAAATGAACAGTGTCCTCTCTTGACACTGAGAACTGCAGACACAGTAGTCAACTCTCATTTGAATCATACCCACATAATCATTTCTCCTTCTGCCAATACAAACAAAGTCCTAGCCTTGCTCAAAATAAGATGGGTTTTCATCTGTAATAGGGATTTCTACTGAGAACTAAGCAGAAAATCTCAGCATTTGTATTCATTTGATTTTTCCACTTTACCAGTCAAACTGAGAAGTCTGGAACACACTAGCAATATTTCCTTATGGTCCCAGCTGGCCTGCTTTTCCACTTCTGTTCTGCATCTCAGCAGATCTTTGTTGTGTAATAGTTGACATAGTCACTTTGCCTAGTCCTACACTATATAGCATTTTAACACAGTTTTCAGTGTGCTAGAGAGGCATAAGAGTCCTTTCTTTTTTGGTGAACATCTTGAGAGAGATAAACCCTGTCTATCACTATTTTACTTAATCATTAAAACTTTAAAATACATTTTCCAGATCTACCAGTACATCTTGCAAGCACCTGAGAAAAGAAACCTGTCAATGCACAAACTCCACAAAAGGGGGAGTCCATTTTAGGATTCTTCTGTGCCTTATGACAAGTGGAAGAGCAGCCAAGGACTGTTAACAGCACTAATCAAGCTCACAGGCTTAATTACACACTGAAAGCACAGCCTTGAACAAACCATAAAAAAGGTATTCTAAAAGGTGTTATTACTGCATACTAATCCCTACCCACTCCTTCTCAAAAGAAAAAACTTTCTCTGGTGTCATTATGACTGTTATATTGTGAGGGTGATAATTTACCATCTTGATACAAATATAAAAATACATGAAAGAAGCTCTTAGGTGTTTCTAAGCATACGGTCCAACACTAGCAAATATCACATATAATGAAATTGAGAAGTAATAACAGAAGATTCTTCCTTAAAATATATCTATTCTCAGCTATTCTTGTTTCCCATAAGATAATTTTCGAACAACTAGAAATCTGACTTAACCACCAAATCATAATAATATAGTGGTTTTGTTTTTTTTTTTTAATGCATGGCTAAATTCTGCAAGGGAAATGAAATTGCCTTAAAGACACCTGAGACCAAATGCTGAGCAATTTTATGGACACGTGCTGTTAAAATATCCCTGGCTTATATGCCAAGCATTCAACTGCTCTCAATTCTGAAACAGAATGTACCACAGATCTGGCTCACATTTTTATTTCTGCACAAAGTGCTTCCTAACATTACACAACACAACAGGTGCCTTTGGCATTTCATTTTAATGCTAATCGACAGTTAACCATTTTCCATGAACCTGACTGAGAAGAGAGTTGCTGGTTTTCATGAGAATTGCACTCTGATTATCGCTTGGCAGCGTATGAAGACTAATCACATGGACTCCTGGACAAGGGCTTTGTACACGTCAAAATTACTTTATTTTTCAGGAACCTTCAATGTATCAGATACTCATATATTCATGAAACACTACTCATGGCTAACTCAGGAGAGCTGGTCATGCAAATATTTCAAATTAGCATGAGAAGTTTAAAATCTTTCTAAACTCCTCAACTGAAACAAAACCCCTAAAATCTTTCATTTCAACAAAGTCTAGGTGTAGGATTTTCACTAATTCAATCCATTGTTGGTGTTGAGCTGACAGGACTCACTTTAGATTTAATTTCTCTTCAGGCAAAAGCTAATACAGTATTTGAATGCTTTGGTGTGTTCAGAATATCTTTGTTATGAACTGAAATCCACCTGGATTCTGTCTGAAATGGATAGTCAACTTAGTGGATTAGTTGAGAAGGTAATTAAAACCTTAATAAATCAGTAGTCAGTAGACTATCTAACAGATCAGAGGAGCTTTTTCATCCATCTCTAATTCATTAAAACTACAGTAAATCCCACCGAACTTTGCTACAGTTAGCTCTATGTAAACTCTAGTGAATTAGAGAAAATTAGCAAAAAAGTTTCCAGAAGGAGATACCTACAAAATTATAATGTGTTTTGTTTCTGTATTTTCCCAGAATCAACAAGAGCTGGAGGGGAAAAGTCCTTTTGCTTACCTGAAGAGTGTGCTTAAGCATAGGCAGCTATTATGAAGACTGATACATGAAAATAAATTGGTAAACAAATTTGGCTGAATATTTATTCCTATATAAAACATGTATGACTATTTCTAAAGTCCAGGCCCTATTAGAACCAAAATCCATGGTCCAAAGCCCATTAAAATCGAAGGAATTACTTCATTCGTATCAATGGCTATTAGATAAGGCCACAAGCAGGGAAAATTCCCACTGGAAACAGTGGGAGTTCTGCCTGCATAAACTCCCCTTGGAAGCTGCTAGTGCTTTTTCTTCTTTCATTTCTTCATAAATATTTTATAAATAAAACCCACTGAACTTAGAACTTGTGCATATAACATTATGCAACACTTTTATCAGGATCTTACTGGTCTTAGCAGAGCTTTCTTTTACATATTTCTGTGTCACTTCAAGAGCAATCTGAAGATAGAATCTGCTTTCAGAATCAAATGCTGTGGTTTATCTTGACATTGTCACTATATGGAAGATATGGTGGACTAGAAAGAGCTGTTAATTTAAGTTAATTTATCCATTAAGGTGTCAACCTAAGTACATTTTTACCCCCTTTCTGACAGAGGAAAGTAGCCTTTTTTTCAGAGTTCAATAAAATGAAACACTTTTTCTTGTTTCCATGCACAAAGAAACATAATACACTAAGCACGCTTTTTAGCCAAGTTTAGTAAGTGTACTGGCAGATTCTGTAAAATGTAATTTGAAATGTCTGCCTCAGAATGAGAATGGTTTTCCTGGGCTAATATTGCAGCCTTCCACCAGGCACTGTGCAATTAATGGCAGTCAGAAGTAAACTGATGAACAGGCTTCTGTCATCTGAATGCATTTTTTCATGCCACAGAAAGCCAAATGTTATTTTTGGGTAAAGAGATATTTAAAATTTCTTTATGAATTGTGGATTTATAAAATGTCAGGAAGCATAAAGCTCCTTCAGATGCATTTATTAGAACATACATGTGGGAATGTTTATGCTTATATTGAGAGACTTAGCAAAAAATTATTTTAGGCATTACCTAGTTAATTGTCAGTGATTCCCATGTAACCATCTCCTTTATCTACACCATTAGAGCTTTCTGAAAATAGCTCAAAATATGAGTTTCACTGTTATAAAAGTCCACAGCTCTTTTTATATCATTTTTCCATCCACTTCTGAGAAATACAATCTTCAACAAACACAAGAAATGTCACACACCAAAAAGTTGAAAACATTTAGATATTGTGTGAAAAAGCTAGAAAATATGTTAATTGAGCAATAAATAAATGCAATACAAAGTTTCACAGTGACAAGGAAAAATGCATAACATCCAGACCCTTAGTAGGCCTTTTTCTACCTCCTCAGTCAAGTCGTGGCACTGACAACTTGTTGTGGGTAAGATGAAGTGGAAGGGGGAAAATATTTAGTATATGATGCTATAACTATTTCGAAGCTATTGACTATCCCCAAAAATCAGATTAATGATCATGCAAGGGGCATCCATAGGCAGTATTTTTTGACAAAACACCCCACAAAACTTAACTGTGTCTGAGACAGAGAGAAGAGCAAAAGACTAAGAAAATATAAAAAACAAATGGCAAATGAATGATAGAGGAAAACAGTGAGAAACAGTATATGGACCCCTTTCCATCCCTAAGGCAAATATTTATATTTCTGCTTTCTACTTCATTATTGCCTTGGGTGATCTAATGGAAGAGCTGTGCTTAACTTTTCTATAGTGCTCATGCATGAGCAAAAATTACACTCTAAATATCAAAAATCAGCTTGAAAATTTACAGTACTGCTCTGTACAGGATTCCCATCAGATTTTTTCAACTGTGCAAATATATGAATATACTACAATTATGCGCAGTTACAAACCTTTTTTTCCTTTTCCTTTAGGATTGTTTTTGTTTTAAAAAGGAGCTTAAAAATGCAAGCTATTCATATTGATTTAAACTGGTGGTGAATACTCAATGAGTATAGGATTATGTTCTAAACTCTTTGCACCCCTCTATGGCAGAGAGGGATCAAAAATTATGATCTCAGCCTGTCTGAGCGTAAGCAGCTTACTTGCAAGCCTTTTTGATACCTCCCTTGCAAGCTCTTAGATATCAGGACAAGATAGATTACACTCAAAGCTTGATGGTGACAGGCATGCAAGCTATGCCAAATTTGTTCAGGTTTCAGGAACACTGTAATTCTCCTCTTGTTGCTGTTTTTTTACCCAAGTAAGATTTCCAGAAGGAAAAGGAAATGGTATGTCTAGGGTAAATTTGATATACTGAAGTTTTAGTTACACCAGCAAACTTTGGTCACACTGGGGAATGCAATTTTCAATCTTACTTCTGTCCCTCTTTGTTCTACTGATTTAATGGATAAAGGTATCATAACAAGAGGGTAATTTTTCACACAGCCTATGTAAACGCATGTCCCAGACTTCAGATCCATCACAAGTATAACTGCTCTGAAATATCTTGACCCTTTAAAATGGAACAGGAATATATTTGAAAAGTGAGTTCCATACAAGTTAATGCCATTTGCTTTGAGTAAAAGTGAGGAAACCTGGACCCACAAGAGAAAGAATGAAATTTATAAGCAACTATATTTGCTCAGATAGGTCAGTCACAAAGCTGATTAAACAGAGTTCATTGTCAAATCATGAGAGTTCACTCAAATCCTATCAGTATTGCTACTACCAACATCTTTTTGTACCTGGACATCATTTACAAATACTGTGACCAATTTATAAAGACAGGATGAATATTCACTACAAACTTTGAATATTCCCCATTGTTCACTTTGTGTTTGGTAACATACGTCTTGACACAGACAAATATAGACTCTATACACTAAGCAAAGCAACCATGCTTATTGTCAGGGGAATAAGCCTTATACTCTAGCTTTTGGGTTATTATAAAAAGTGTCAGAAAGGTTAATCCAATTCCACACTATAGGATTCCCTCAAGACTCAAGAGCAGAACTTAAAAATGTATAATCTGGTCTCCTGTGTCTGTTAATCCTTTGCACCAATGATTAGTTCCTGTTTGGGTTAGCAAATAAAAAAAAAGATTAAATGAAGGTTAAAGGTTCTCTTAGCCTGTTTCCCTTTTTTATTATTATTAATAAATCATTATCCTAACAAAACTTAAGTAGGGTTTTAGAGCAGCAACTGGAAATCTCCTTCTTAGGGTGAAATAATATGTTCCTTGGATACATAAAATGCATTAGGCACAGTTTCAAACAAAATCAAAGCTGGTGGGTTACAAAGGTTAAACAAATTAAGCTTTCTTTTAGATTTGCATCCCCATCTGAGCCCAATAATATGCTTCTTAACTGAATAGTAAGCACTGTCAGTCAACCTCAGCCAAAGCAGCTCTGATTATGTAATGGCTTTCAATCGTGATTATTTCAGTGTAACATATGGAATATTTCACAGCACACATTGCTAGCTTTGCTACTGCTGACACCTTAATCTGAAGTGGAAGTTGTTTAAAGTCCTCTGATCTCTCAATTGTTCTAAAATATGAGCTATTTAAATACACATTTCCCACCAATTCATGTCTATAAGTAGCAATGGCCAATTGTTTTTTGCACCATCTGTAAGTTTATGGAAAAGTAGTTCCGCCAAAAATTTAAAGTCTGAAAATCCACTCCTCTTTTGTTTTCCATCTTTTAGGGCCAGTGTTGTGATGTGTTTTTATGTTAAATGACTTCTTCTGTTGTCCCCTCTGCTAATAATTTAGTCTGAGATATATCCCCCTCTTTCCCTGTACTGTGAGTGCTGCCTGAATTGTATTCATTTACATAGCTGTCAATCCTTCCCTAACTCAGCCTTTCTTCCAGACTGTTCCATATCAATCTTACAATCCTCGATGCTTTATTAGTTGTTACGGTTGCCCCCCTCCCTCTGTGTCCCCTCTTGGTCTCTATATTGTAATCCCCTCCCTTTGCTCCTCCCCAGTTGTACTGTCATTGGACCCTGGTCCCAAAACACCGCTTTTGTTCTGCCCCTTAAAACCCACTGCCCTGTGTGTATTGAGGTCCTTGCCTCTGCTCAGCCTTCGAGTTAAGTTGCATTTTAAGTTGCTTTAATAAAGCGATTCTCAGAGCTGCATGCAATGCCCATCTCATTTTTCAACACCGATCCTGCGACGATTGCTTAGGCGTTCAGGACCCTCAGGGGAGTGTGGCCCCTCGTCAGCACACAGGGTCCTCGTGTGGAAGTGCGCACCACAGCAGGCCGGTACACTATATTCTGGTTCAATAAATGAACAACTTTTGTTTTGAACATTTGTGGAGTGACTTCTGTAAGACATTCATCTCTCAAAGCTCTGAAGAGATACCTACAGGAATAGGTAAAAATATATTTTTGTCATGTGTATTGATGTGCACACCTCTCCTTCTACATAAATATAAAGTCAAAGCTACATGAAAACGTATACATAAATTGACAAGATGTAAAACTATTGTGTCATTACAGGGGCATTTTCCTTTCAATTATATGTTTCCCCAGTGTTTGTATTTTGGGCTGGGAGGAAGAAGTACCTTTATGTTGCACAGTACGTGATACATGGTGAGCACTACCAGCAAATACAATGTAATAGAGATTACAGTAGTAATTCCAGTAGAAATTACAGTAGTAATACCGCCGGTTCTGCTGCATCAGTGCGCTATAATTCTCAGAAGGAGCAACAGGGTAATTTCTTTCCCAAGGAAAAAAAGGAAAAGTCCTGGCATAAACTACAAGCCAAGCCAAACTCTGTTTTAGTGCTTTGATATTTGCATATCATTTGACCGATGCCTGATGTATGACAGCTTCTACAATTCATCCATGAAGGAGAAGATGTAAAAATGCACTTTAAATTATACAAACCATACATTTCTATTCATGCATGATTCTTTCTTTTAGAAATATTGCTTCAATGTAATGGTTTGTTTTTTTCATTTTTTTATTTAATGATGATAGGTGATGTATGTGACAGAGAATGAAGCATTTGACACTCCACGTAAAGGATTACTGAAGTGATGTGCATATCTCTTTCTTAGAGATCTTTATAAATGCCAAACACTCCTACACTTTTATTTTTTATGGCTCCATTTTAAAAATGTGCACAGCAGCAGGGAAATAGTCCAAAAGCTCAACTGCACTGAAATGCTTTTGATGTAAACTCTGCCATCAAAATGCATGGACTCGCAAGGAACTGTGAGCTGATGAAAAGAGGAACCAAAATATGTGAATGGTTTCATTTAACTGTGTATTCTGTGAAACTGGAAGCTGGTCTACTGCTCTTTCTAAGAGTGGGAAACAATATAATTCTCTCTACAATTTCCTACCCTTAACTCATTCTACCAGAGACTTTAAAGAAAAGCAATCTGTAAAGGACTTAATGTTCACAAATCAATGAAAAAAAAAAATCAGATACTCGTCCCATTTCATTCAACAAATGTTTTGCCAATGGCAGGAGCAAAGCAGGGTATGAGTGAAAGATCGTAAAATGCTAATCTGGCATGCAGTCTAGTCCATCTTATGAAAAAAATGCAGTGTCCAAAAGGGATAAAACTATGGCTGGAAGGAATACAAAGAACATATGATCATCATCTCAGTTTGCAAACAATACTCACTTGTGTATGTCATTGAAAAGAGTGCAACTACTTCCCATCTTACATATGCAGAAGAACAGGATAGAATTAAGAATAGAAACCAAAACTCTGATCTTACTTGTAAATTTCCTGCTTTTGTTACTAAAATAATTTAGTCTTAGGTTTCTAATTAAAAAGAAAATCTCTGGTTTTCTAGCAAGCAGTAATATGCAACATAACTGATTTCTTCTTGATCCACTGCTGAATACACTCAGAGTCCTAATTGACTTTTTTTTAACCTGAACTTTTATGGTACACCAGCATTCGAAGTAGCATGGAATTCCAGTCCTTCAAACACTTTTCACTGAAAATAGTATTTTTCAAAAAATTCATTGTCTTTCCCCATATTAAGATTGTATTCCAATACTTTGTCCTTGCTCTGTAAAAGCTGCAAAGTGCATCATCCTTTGCAGCTGAGTTTTTTCCTTGTGTTACTTCATGCCTTTTCTGTATATCTGCACAATCTGTCTCTCTACTCTGTGAAAAAACACTTGCACTTCTGCAGAGATGCCTATGTACGGTTTGAAAAAATCTCATCTGTTCACTCCTCAGAAAGCAATTTTCTTTATCCACGAGCAAACATATTTCATCAGTTTTGGGGGGGTTTGATCACAGTTATTAATTCAAAGCAAATGTCAAACAATGATACTTATACTCCAGAGCCAGCACATTTCAATGCAAACTTGATGCATATTATTGTGCTGGGTGCTGGTGCAGTGACTGCAAAGGCACCTTTATGAGATGCTGGTGCTGCCCTGAGCTAGACTCAGCTAATTCCAGGAGCTCCAGCTCACCCATCACAGAGCATGGCTGAGCCTCGCAGCCAAGGTGATGCTGTCTCTGGGAAAGTGCATTTAGGAACGGGAAAAAATGCACAAGGCGGGTGACAAAACAAGAAAGCAAGTGTGAGAAACAACGCGGGAGACACTAAAGTCAGAGAAAAAAAGGAGGAGAGGAGGTGCTCCAGGCAGAGATTTCTCTGCAGTCCATGGAGAGGACCCACGCTGGAGCAGAGGAACAATGTGAGGCAAAGAAGGACTAAAGATGATCTGGTATGGATGGAGTACAGCCCCCTTTCCCACACCCAATTCCCTATTCCCCTCTTTCTTTACCATCTAAATCTCTTTTTATCAGTGATAAATTGAATTAGTTTTCTCCAAGTGTAGCCTAGTTTGCCCATGACAGTAACTGGTGAATGATCTCCCTGTCTTTACACACAAATTTTCCATCTTACTGTGTCTCCCATGTCCCATTGATGAGGGAGAGGAAAAAAACAGCTGGGGGGGGTCATCTGGTAGCCAGCCAAAATAAATTCCCCACCATTATATATCAATAAAACTAGATGATAAAACAATTTAAGGCACCCAACCTGATCTTCAACTTCATTTTAATATCTGTTAATTTTGTCCAAATTCATAAAATTCACTTTCTTCAGAAAAGGCAAATAAAATTATCTCAGTATCTGCCATTTAGGCAGAATTACAAATAGAAATGGAAATTTCATCACTTCATTGTTTTTCCTCCAAAAAAAAATTTGTAAAAGCAAAAATTATGCAATTGTCAGATTTTCATCTCACTTGCCTCTTTTCCAAAGCTATGTGAAGACACCCATGCATCTGTGACCTGATATTAAACCCAAACTGTTTCAGACCAAGGATAGAGGGCATTAGGCAGCTCTGGGACATTTATGGAGTTCTGCCTACAACCCCTTGTCACTTGTGCTCGTGGAGATTCAGCAGCACTGTCTCTGATTGTGGCAAATGTATCAAGAAAGGCAATTTAGACCCTCCAAGCCATCTGCTGGTGGCACAGGTATTTTGTGCCCTCTCTCTTAGTGAGAGCATGGCCAGCTTTCATTTCCCAAATCAAGTAAAGCTGCAGGTCATGATGAGCTGAGAGGCAATCTAGCAACTATTACTTTCATGGTTTTTCCTAGATGAGCAAGCATCTGTTCGCTGTGAAAGACTAAGCTTAGAGTTTTGACTGCAAGGCAATTATGTTAGACCTCATGGCATTTGAAACCCTTGCTGACCCATCCTTACCACCTATTTGTATGACTAAAAAGGACTTGGATGCACTTTTAAATAGATTTGCCTACCTACAGCAATCGTATTAGGAACAACAAAGTATTTTCATGTTGAATCAAGCAAAGTTCATAGCCCAGAAACCACTAATGGACAGTGTTACCTGAATGCATTTCATGCATTTCATAGTGCCATGTCATTAATTTTTAGGTACATTTTCCCAATCCATCATTTTGCAAAAAAAAAGATTTTGTTAACAACTTGCAGTCGATTGCTTACATAAGACTTAAAAATCATAAATATCTTCTTAATTGTGCAACAGAGGGAAACCCACATAAACAAACCCTGCTCTGCATCGAGAATTATGATATTCAATCAGATGAATTAGCAGCTCAAAGAAGCCCACAAGAAGACAGTTGAGATTGCCTTATCACATTACAGCCTCACAGACCTGTCTGTTGCATTCTGTCAATGTATGGCTAGCTGCAGGATTTTCAGTGGAACTCTCTTTTCAGAAAAAAGCTCTTTCTGAATCTTTACTAGCAGATTTTCCATCATATGTGAAAGTATATAGCAGAACCTTCCTTCATTTCTCTCCATGTTTTTAATCACTTGTCCTTTTCCTGTCTCTTTTCTTCATGCTTTTAGTTACCATTTTTCATCTGCTTTTTAAAAGGAGAAAATTAGGTGAGTGGAGGTAATTCCAGAATGAAATGGAGAAAAAGGTAAAAAAGGCAGTGATAATCAAGACATGTTTCTTTTTTTCTACCTGAAGATGAGAAATTAGTATTTCAGCTGTTCATGAGTATTTCCTCTCTTTTTTTTTTTCAACACACAGCATTCAAGCCATTTCCTGTGTTCTCAAATCATTGTTCAGTATAATTCTCCACTCAATGAATTGAATATGACTAATACTAAACATGTAGGAGATCAAGCAGGTATTGTCAGATTGTCAGTCAGACAACCGTAGAAAAAAGGTCAGATAATGGTTAGAGCTGAATTCGGTGTTTTCTGAATTCAATATGCAGTACTAAAATATGCTTAGGTTTGGGGGGTGTTGACAGGATTTGGGATAATTTCATTTGTTGAGGGTTTATTTTCTTTTTTGTTTTGGGTGGGGTTTTTTTAGCTGATAATGGAAGTTAAGAGAAGAAAAATATTTGGAGGGGAGGGTCTAGGTTTTAGAGAGATTTATTATTTTTATAGTATAAGTTTCTCTCTTTATCCCTTTAAGGAATAAAGTCATCAGCAGATGACAAGTTGCTCCCCAAAAGCACCTAACATATTGTCAGCAGCTGTGCTGGATAGCAGATTTACAGGAGAAAGAAGAAAAAAAAGGAGAA
>WAAE01006545.1:0-12266 GCA_013400495.1 Nicator chloris | reverse complement strand
TTCCCAATTCCCAATGAGATTCCGACACATCATGTCTATGAGTATCTTTGTAAAACAGAGCAGTGAATGTCTTTATTTTTTTCATTACCATATTCTTGTATTTGTAGCTATTTTTTTCTGTGTATGATACTTTTCTGAAGGAACTTTAGAGGGAGGAAAAATAACAGAAAGGGACGGATGGCAAATAATAAAGTGGCAACTTAGTGATGAGGGCAGTTGCTTGGAGACTGTATGTGAATCTCATTTCTTTGAGGAAGGATTGAGTATAAATCTCCCTTTACTTCTCAGTTGTCTACTGCATCATCTCAATGTTGCATATGAAGAATGATTAATTTTTTTTTTCAGCAAGTCCATGTTCTATGAACTTGTTAAAAAAAAGAATTAATCCGCAATAGCGTTCTCAGAAATTCTCATGTGTTGTGAACAGAGTTTATTCCATGTATCACATTGTTGTCTTCAGATTGCTTCAGTTTTTTATCTTTGGGTTTATTAGTCCAAGACACGACTGGAACTGAAACACTGCTGAGGAGCATTTCAAGTTCAATTGCGTTGTACCTGGTTAGTCCTCTCTAAATTTAAGTCCTCTCTAAATTATTCAAGAATAGAGCAAGAGTTTTCTGGATCATGACTGTGGATAGAGGTAACCAAACTTTGTTTTACACTCTTTTTTGACAGCTGAACTTCTTTTTGTCCCCCCACACCCAACCGTTCTGTTGATGATACGTGTAGCACCAAATCCTTAAATTTAGACAATATTAAGGTGGAAACTGAAGCTGCCTGTATGGTCCAGAGAGGTCTCTGGAAAGCACATCAGGCTGCCTAAATTTGCCAGTAGTTAGGTCTCTAATTTGGGTGCCCTAATGCCTGTGTGCAAGCACACACTTCTCTCTGCTGACTGTAGAGGGAACCTGGGCACCAAAGGTAGGTGCTTGCAGAGGTGGAGTCCGTGTTCTCTGATGTCTGCAAGCTTCCCATTCAGGAATGACAATTAAATCCTATGGTGTGTGTTCATCTCCTCGGCTATTCTAAAGTATGTAGCAATTAGATCATCCCTGTACCTTTTTCTCTCCACTTACTTTGGAAGTGTAATTTGCATTGCGCACAAATCTTGCCCACACGTGGGCTCATCATTTGCAACAGTTAACATGAAACCTTCATCTTTGAAGTTAATTATTAGGTTTATATTTTAATAATAGAAATTTGTATACTTTCTCTCTCTGCAAGGTTGTTTGGAAGGTTTAGCCCTTTCTATAAGCAGTAGTAGAAAATACATTTTTTCTTAATTTATGTTTTCGATAGATGTATACAGAGTAAAACTGTGTAAAAATAAAATAAAAGAAATAAAAGTTTCATAATATTTAAAAATACTAGGCTGACATTCTTTATTTAGTGTTACAGCTACAAAACCTTTCCATTATATGTATACATCAGTAATAGGACTATGGTGAAGAAGCAGGGAAACAGTAATTTTTCCCTTTACCACTGATTTGGGATTTATTGGCTGCATGTGAATGTGGATTAGCCAGGATTTTTTCTATTTTTTTTTCCATTTACACATATTCCTTCCTATCTTGCACTTTTCTTTATGTGCACAACACTTCATGGAAATGGCTAATTCTGAGTTTCATTCCCCCGGATTTTGTTAGATTTGTGCCTTCACGAGAAAGTTTATTTTCTTTGGCTTCAGCACTTCAACTGCTTCCAGGTCCTCATTCCTTGAGCCAACCAGGCTGTGAAACATCAATAGTGTTCCATTGAGTTAGAGCTAACAAACCCCAAGTCCCAGCAGGATTTATTTGGTCTCAGGACCTTTGTTCCCCACTAATGCAGTCACAGTTTTTCACGGGTCAGCAGGAGGGAACCAGGAAAAGAATAAGCCTGTGAATCTTAAGACACTTTTGCTGAAGCTTGTGCAGCAACACTTGAGCTGGTGTAGAGTCTTTTCCCTGTGATCAGCTGTGTGAAGAGAGAGGAAAAAGCCATCTAGGCACAGTCCTGAGCAGCAGGCTGCAGGTGGCCCTGCTTGAATGGGGAGGTTGGCCTTCTGGAGGAAGAACCTTTATCTAATATCCAACCTCAACCTCCCCTGACACAACTTCAGCCCATTTCCTTGGGTCCTGTCGCTGTTTCACATGTAAACTTCTCATTCACCTGCAGTGGCAGATGAATTTAATCTTTACTGTATCTCCAGACTGCACCAGTGTGCTCACAGACACACAGATTCAGCTCCAAACCTGGAACTGAACTCTTTCCCTTTGTCTGTGGGATGCAGGTGTCCCCAGTGCTGGGAGAGGACAGCTGTATTCTGCTAAGGACTGTCCTTATGCCTCAAGCATCTGCTGGTCATTTCTGCAGGAGCTCCATGTGTGAGCTGACATGGGGAGCACAGTGCTGTCTGCAAGAGCCGATGGCAGCACCCTGTGAAGAGCTGACTGTCACAGCTTCTCTGTTTCTGTCAATCTCATCTTTCCAAAATGAAGCAGGCGTTGAGGAAGTCCCAAAGCATATGCACCAGTAATGACCAAGACCATGCAGAAGTGACTTTGGGATTAAATTGTGTGAACAAGCATATAAATTAATTCTGCACTTTTTAACCAGTTCTTGAGAGGCTTCACCACCTCACTCTGAACCCATGCAGTAAAATAGTTTTATTCATTCATTTTTCTAAAACAGAGTGAAAGCCACCTTATTTATTACAGCAAGGAAGGAATCTAATATAACTTTGATTTCTTCATCTTCTTCCTTTGGGGTGCTAACTGTGGCTGTACCAAGGAAGGGAGGCTCCATGAGACTTGCTGCTCCCTGTTTGAGGTCAGGACTGGAGCAAGGCACTTGTCCCAGTGATGTGTTTGCTCCTTTGCAGCTTTCTTTATGCTGGCATCTTGAACCTCACTCAGTGCCACATATTGGGACAACTCTTAAGCAGGTTGCTATTAAAAGGATGGAGGATTATTTATTTGGCAGGCGTTTTTTGGAATCAGCACTGTGTTATAGCCCATCAATTCTAAAAATCTGCTCACAGACAACAAAATGCAAAGTGCACTTGTGAGACATAGTTCTCCTTCCATTATTATTGAATCTAAAGATAAAAATTTTATTTGGTCTGTTTTAAAAGATTTGGGACAACTGAAATATTAACTCCTCATACTACGATCATAGAATAAAGTCACATCACAGGTTTAAAGTCTGAATGTGAAGATGAGTTCATCTGATACTGAGAGAAGTATTTTTCTGTATGTTATAAAATGTTTGAATGTGTGGCCAGCATGTGTTTCAATATGTGGTTAATTGGGTAGAAAAAATGCCAAATAGCAAACAATCATTACTTGTTGCAGTTTCACTCACTGTGCCTGGACGATGCCCAAACTGATGCCCAACTCTGTATGAGCAGAGGTTGGAAATCCATCACAATGCCAAAGACCACATATCTACCAGCCTTTAGGGCAGTTCCTGCAAGGGGGGCTGAATAGGGAGCTCATTCCATCTTTAGGGAAAGCTGAGGACAATCTGTGTGAGAGCTATTTAAGAAAATGCTTCATTCCTTCCTGTGCCCCAGTTTCTCATTAAGGCTTTTGCAGGGAGGGAATCTTCTTTGCCTGTCCTCAAAGATTAAATACTTACTTTCTGAAGTGTAGCTGTGCTGCTTCAGAGAGGTTGTAGTTGTCACTGTTGACCTCTTCAGGAGTTAATTCCAGGTGAAGTAACTCGTGCCATGACCAGCCCTGGTGCTGTACAGAAAGGGCACAGAGTGGCAGCTTCACCACCCCTGCCTGCACAGGGCCTGAGAGAAACTGCACAGAGGTATCACTTCAGAAATCACCTAATTCAATGTTCCTCTCATTCTTAATTTGTAAAAAAATATTGGTGTTCTTTTTCTCTTCTAGAAAAGATTATCTGGAAAAGACCTGTAATTTGGTGGAAAATTTTCAACTGTCTTTGCACAAACTCTCATGACATCAGGCCTGAATTATTTCTAGTTCTATCTTTGCAGTGCCTTCTGAGCACTGATTTACTAAATCGCTGTATTTTTAGGTGCATAATTGCAGGTGACTAGAGATTCAACATCCCTGTGAATTATGTAAGTAAGGATAACACAAATTAATCCCTAATCTCCATCTCATTGCCCACCTGTTTCTGGTCTTTCACAGACTATGTCCTTTTCCTCAGAAGTCCTTGTTCTTTGGTAGCATTATGTACAAAGTTTGACCTGACTACATCTCTAACTAATCCTGCCTTGGCTCAGGTGCTGACTTTATGCTGACCTGATGATATGAACCAGGTGAGGACTGATAAATATTCCATTTTTATATTTTTAAAACAGTATACGTTAGGTAGTGCAGGTTGCACAAAGAATGACATAACAGCATTGCTGTCTATCAGTGGAAAAAAGTATGGTCTAATGAAAAATTAAAAATTGAATCAATACAACAGCATTTATTTATTTTTGCTTTTCTTGTCTTTTGTTTAAAAAGTGTTGCTTAACCTATTATGGAATTTAAATATCAAAGGAAGAACACAATGTAAGGGAGAGAAATGAAGATGTAAAGAAGATGGAGGGATGGTTTTTTGAGA
The DNA here is from genome assembly GCA_013400495.1 of Nicator chloris. Classification (NCBI taxonomy): domain Eukaryota; kingdom Metazoa; phylum Chordata; class Aves; order Passeriformes; family Pycnonotidae; genus Nicator; species Nicator chloris. The sequence goes on along the minus strand of WAAE01006545.1, from coordinate 7,694 downwards.
AGAGAGCTAACAAATCAATGAACCTGGATAAGGAAGGCACTGCACTGACCTGTTTGAATGATGAATTGCAGCACAGAGAACATTCTGACACAGGGCATGTAGCAATATGCCAGTGCAAGAAAGGTTGCAGAAATGTCACCTGTCAGCAACTCGTTCTACACACCTTTATTACTGGAGTCACCCAGTATGATGACCTCTCTGCATGCAAAGCTAGCCTCTGTGACGAGAACACACACATAACATATGTGTTCTGGTTAATATTCACCTCTGAAAACATTATTTTAACACCACAAATACAGTGACAAAATTGCACAGCAAATGATCACAAAGTATCTGAGCAAATTTAGGGAGTGTGATATGGCAGTAGAAATCATGATATTGTTCATGTATTCTTAAAAATCTAATGAAGCTATCATTTTAGGCATTTGGCTCCACGGTAAGCATTTCTTTATTTTTTTAGATAATGCTTTGATAATCCTAGCATTGCATGGCATTTCCAGCTGGGAGCATTCCACCTGAGTGAAGCTGGAGCTTGCTCATGTGTGACACAGCCTGAGGAAAGGGGACAGGTAGCCCCTTACCCTACCCAGGTTACCTTTGGGCAGGTATCATGTGTAGCACACAGAGCTTCAGGAACACATTTGCACTGGGATCATCTGGTCACCAGCACAATCACAAAGTTATTTTGAGAAACGTTTTAGGTTTCACGAGGAAAAGTCTTGGAAGTCTCACTGGAAAGCTGGTGCCAACTTTTCCAGTTGATTTTTCCATGTAGGTGAAGCAGAAAGTCAATAATAATCAGTTTGTGAAAAAACCCAAAAAACAAAAAACAGACTAACCCAAACCCTTGACAGTTAAACATATTGACAATTTTTATTTACCTGTGTAACGATCATGGGTCCGGTTGGGGATTTTTGTGAACAGACAAGCATCTCTGGTTGAAAGCGAAGGGCAAAAGGGTTTTCTGCTTACTTTACCCTCCTTTCCCTTTGTCATCTTTTCAAATCTTAGAGTAGATGTAGTCTGGGCAAAAGAAAAGCTGTTTGCATCCTGCTGCCAGTAACCCCTCAGGCAGCAGGAGCATGAGCATTTGTGTGGGGAGGTGCCAGGGCAACATTCCCTCAGATGAGGGGCATGGATGGGCAGCTCTGCTCCACAAGAAGCAGAGGCTCAACCCAAGAAAGTACTTCTTTACAGAGGATGGTCTTACAGCAGCCAAGGGTTCTATTTTTCTACTTTATATTGAATACTCACCTAGGGAAAGGGAGCAAATACACTCTATCCTGTTCCTCTCATGGGTGAAAAGTGTCAAGTAACCCAGTTGAAGCAAACTCCCTTCACAGCTCAGTAGCCTTTTCTGCCTTGTTTGCAGTTTCTCCCATGCTTCTTCAAGTAATGATGAAAAATTCAGCCTCATGATACCAGGTGTGGGAGGCATCCACAACTATTACATGGGAAGATGCACAAAATTTGATTAAAGAGACAAAGATTTCCTGACCAATGTAAGACATGCAGACAAGGTGTCTGAAAAGGCCAGCAGCTTTCCTCTTTGCCTGCAGCAGTTTGGAAACTGCCACCAATTCATTCTCTCAGACAGCTGTTTATGATATTCTTTAGACCCCTCCCTGAGGTAGAGCTCCTGAAAAGTAATAAAGTGGAGAGTGTCGATGTCTTTGGGGACCATGGTGTTATTACTTACAGAGCTGCATAAGCTGGCAAGTCCAAGGAGAGCTTTGCACTGCAGGTACCTCTGCAGAACACTTTAAGTACAGCCATGAGCATCAATCACACAACCTCAAGAATACTCCTGGGAAGCATAACTCAGAAAATAGGTGACATTTTATGTAAGAGTAGTTTCTGTGAGTTCCTTCTTGCTTTCAAGGGGTAATGCTAGACTTGTGTAGCAGAAAAATCGCTAAACAATTCCAATCAAATGTACTGAATTGCACTTTTCCAGCCTATCCTTGCTTTCTGCCTTAGAGGTCTGCCTTGCTTTCTGCCTGGCAAGATGTAACAGGGACAGAACAAAGACCCAGGTAATACAATTGGAGGTGTAAGCAGCGTGGTTGCTTCCTTGTGCAGGCAAAGCAGGTCAGGGATTAGGAGATTCCATTCTGACATGCTAAAGCTTTCTCAGGAGAGGAAAGAAGCCACACTAAGGAAAAATCCACAAAATATTTTACCTTCTTTTTTTTCCTCTCTAAATCTCAGAAAAACAAGCTTACTTTGAGATTGAAGTTGCACCTTTGAATAAAAAACAATTCTCCAAAATATTTTTGTCTTTCCATTTTCATTTAGCTAGAACAAAAGCAGATCTTTGTCCATACTTGCTGTTCATTTCTATCCTTTCCATCTCCACATAACTCTGTTTAATCTTTACTTCTTAATTTAAAATAGAAATCTTATTCAGAGTGTGATAGCAAGAAAGTTATCTTTTGTGTTAAAACCTTTCCTTCTTAAGATTCATTGACAACCAAGTTTGGGAAGCTTTTATTCACTGCCAGCTAACCCTGTATGCCTTCTTTGCAGTGTGCTAATCTGTCACTTCTTGGTCAGAACACACAGTTATCGGGTCCAGGCTTGTGAAAAAGAATAAACTTAAAAACCAAAGTGTGAGAAGGTATTATTCTTTCAGAACTCTTGTCTCCTAATCTGATCTGTGGATTAGAAAGGTTTTGAGGGTCTGCAATTGAAATCTTTGCTAGTGAGGATAAAAAGAAAGAAGGTCAGATACTGTAAGCTTTTAAAGCATCAACTTCCCCCCAAATTTAGTAGAATTTGGTGCATTAAACCTTTGTACGTCAGTACTAGGGACTGCTCTATATGTTCCTGTTCAGTGTTTGCAAATAAATATATGTTTCTATAGGTACAGAACTTGTGTCCTACAGGGCCAGGGCTGGTTTGGAACTGAAGATGAGCAAGTTTGCTTGATGAAGAGAATAGCTTGGTTCTTAACATCTGGCTTTTAATATGAGAGGAATTTGAACTTCCTGTGACTCTTTCATGTTTCCAGGTATCATTTTCAAGCATTGACTGATTTCAAACCAAAGTCTTTAAGACAAAACCAACAAAACAAAATGTAATCTTTGGTCAGACATGGTTTGATAATCCAGCAGTCACTGGATTCCCACAGACTGGATAATCTATAGAGTGTAGGTACAGCACCTCATCAAACTTGGTACCGCTAGAAATTTAACACAAAGATCAAAAAGTCCAATTATATTCTATTTAATTTTATCAGAATAAAAATATATGAATTATCTCCAAAGGATTGTTCTATAAGAACAGACGTTGTTTTGACAGTGCATAATGCAAGAGAACATGTGAACTTTGTCAAGTACCCTGTATTGACAGAATATTTTGCTTCTAATAAGTGTGAAGAGGAGCATTTTGTAGAGATCAAGATCAAAGATCAAGTAGTAACTAAGAGAGAAGCCTCTGAAGTAGCTGCACACTATTTGAGCTACTACTGGGTGCTAATATTACAGCCTGGATGCTACTCTGATCTTTTGAACCTGTAAGAAAAGAGGTACTGAAAGCCCAGGGCTGCAAACAGAGGAAGGTTTGCTACGAACTCATTCCCCTTAGACATGATGCTGCAAACTTTGACAATCTTTGGAAGAAAAGGACAGCATGAGACAGCTACAGCCTGCAAAGTGACAGGAAACACACAGAACAGATTTATATATTGAATAAATTTTCCCAAGAAATGCTGAGAAGAGAGCAGAAGTCTGTCTCCTAATCTTTGTACTTAATATTTTTTGTGAAGATATTTGGCTTATCCAATCTACAATATTGAAACAGCAGTGTTGATGTCATACTTGCAAATATCTACACTCAAACTAATTTTTAAGGACTTGAATCCTAACTCTTCTAAGTAGCTATTAGTAGTCATAATACAGAAAAACTCTAAGCCTACTGAAAATCAGTGCCCATCTTGTAATTTGACCATTCACAAATTTGCCTGGGCAATATTGAGTTTTCAGGCAACACTTGGCCCAGTCTGGGTTAAGGCTGAAGGCAGGGCAGGGATTTATCCACTGATGCAGCAAAGGGTGTAGAGAGGAAGAAAAGTCATCTTGGATGAACACTGGTGTTTGGATACATGATCACCTGCTGGGTTTCCACAGCATCACATTTGTTTCTTGCTGTCCACTATGGAAGAGCAGAGTACCTGCCAATCCACATGAGAGAGCTGCTGCCTGCCAGGACCTGCACCAGGTCACCCTCCTTTGCTTAAAGCTCCTGGCATTCCTCTACCTGCTCCCTGTCTGACCCCTTTCTTCTGGGATAAGGCTGGAGGCCTGGGATGTCTATTTAGAAAATGCTGCTAATGCTTGTGAATTCAGCTGGATATTACTGACCAGGACTATGGTATTCCCAAGGGCCGTTGCCAGAGACAGATAAGGGAACCTAAATTCCTTCCTCTAAACAAGAATTTTCCCCCAAATTGCATGACGTATTAACTCAAATGGAGCTTTTTTAATGGAGAAAGGGAGACCAGAAGGGGTTGTGGGCAGTATTTCGATTTTTCTGATCACAAAGCAAAGAATGGCTTGGGAAGAACCTTGGGAAAGGAAAGAAGAAATTTTGTTGGGGTGTTTTCCTTTATTCTCATAAAGCTCCATGTTTGGTATGGGGGAAAACCACCACTCTCTCTGATTTGTTTCTTACAGTTACCACATATGTGAAAAAAGATGATGACAGACATCTGAGGTGAGAAGAGCACAGTTCCTATAATTAGTATTTGTGAAAACATCACTCTGGTGTCCTTGATAAAGGGAGTCTTCTGTCCTAGCCATATATTAGCATCTAAAACCTCACTGAGCTAACAACTCATTTCTTTGCTACTACAGTTTGAGACCAAAAAATAGTACTATTTTTGCAGCTCAAAGATTGGCTGATGACTACTGGAGTCTTTCTACACCTTATAGCAGAATGAGTGTTTTTTGATTGAAGCTCATTCTGAATGCAGGCAAATGATCTGGCAGAGGGCAAAATTATGCAGTGACCTAATGTCCTGTCACTGATACACAAATAATTATATGAGCACTGATCCACATAACATCCATTATGTGAATTTGAATGCCCATCTGTTCAGTCCAGATTAGTTGTGACACTGATAGCTCCACATTATGAAACTGCCATTTTTTGAAGCCTTCCATGAAAAGCAAACCCCCCTTTCAATCCTTCCCCCAATTCCAAATAAAACAAAACCCAAACCAAACCAAAAAATGACTAGTATTCATAAGAAAAAGCAGGTCCATAAGTTCAAATATTCTCTTCACTGCCAGATAAAGCACACCAGGACCCAAGCAAATAGGTCATAGCATAAAACCTGCTTAGAAGTTAGGAAGATGTTATTCTTCAAGTAACCTTTTGATTCTAAGTAAGGTTTAAAGCAAAACTGAAGGTTCAATTCATCTTGTTTAACATTAGATATCAACAATATGGATGCCTGTATCTGATCTAATCACCATTTGAGGAAATTATTCCTTTGACCCATTTTGGATGTCTACTTTAAGACAAGACATATTTACAATTTCTTTATTTCTCTAAGGGATGCTGAGGCCTTAGTGGCTGAGATCTGCTAAGGATACTATACTGTAGATATCTATATTTGGTGAGATAATTGCAGCCTCAACTAATTTGTGGGTAAATTGATTAATTTTGCATGTCACATCTACTTTAACTGCATTTTCTCTTTGCTGATACCAAATTCTTCTTGGATATTTTAATTCTTTTATATTTTGACAATTTCTCACTGATCTACGCAGTTGCATGTTTTCTAGCTCTGTCCTTCTATTCAGCCAGAGCAAATAACCCAAAAGTTAGCATTACTGAGCATTTGTATCGCCATAAATGATCCCACTTGCAATTTATGTCACAAGATCATTTTTAGGGTCTCCACTAGAAATTATGTCCCAGATCTTAGAGATGAACTTTCAAACATAAGTTTAATTTTCTGATGTTTTGCAGTGTAGCTATTAATTTTGAGTCATGAACTTTTAAAATACTGCCATTAATTTTTGCATGCATGTAAATATATATGTAGTTCTTTTTTAAATGTCTTTCATCTAGCAAATTGAGCAACGTGTTTTGATCCACTGGTGGCCTGTGTCGAGTATCAGTTATAGAAGCCTTTATACCACTTTGCTTGTATTGCTAAATTCCATTAGCAGGTGCTTAAAATGAATGGGTGAAGTGTGTGGAGTCATATAAAGGATGCACCTTAGTTTTAATAAGAACAAAACCAGAAACTGAACTGTTTCATAAGGAGGATTCATAGTTTTACTTCTTATTGATATTTCAAATTATCCACAATGATCCTGTTGTGGGTAATTTGACATATGAAATGTCTGTTCTCTGGACTGTAATTCACAATTCATTATTTCCATACAGTGTTTTTCTATGGGGAGTAATGGGAAAACTTTAATTTTCTAGGTTTGGCAAGAAAAAAAGTTTCTGATATCACACTTGGGAGTAAGAAGTTTAGATGGCTGGATATATACTGAAGATAATGTCCTTACATAGAGGCCTACATTTTAGTTACAATTTCATACTCCAGCAATTTTTGGGTGCTTATTTGCATATTAAGGCTGAGATTTAATTTGCCTAATTTAAGAATTTTACCAAATTTTAGTATTCTTGTATGTGTCCCACTTAATTACAGATGTTTCAAGTGCAGATTTTTTTCCTGTCTGGTCTAATCATTCCTTTTTAAGAACTCCATTTGTGATTATATTAAGGTGCCAGGCATTATGGATGCAATGATTCTCATTTGTTTTGTGTAATAAACATGTACAGTGTCAAAAGATGAGCCATGATCTAGGTTGTCTTCGTAATTAACTAAGAGAAGAAGGCAATTCTTTGCATAACTAAGCTTTTCTGCAGCCTCTTTAAATACCTATCTTAGTATGACATGAGCCACTCTCTGGAAGTACATTTACTTCCTGTGCAGCTCAGACACAGAGGTTTACATTAGTGACATCTAAGTTATATCCAGTGAATCCCACCCAATTCATCCCTGGGAAAAGTTGTTTCAGGTTGCAAAGAATGTCCAATTTTACTTCTGTTCAAAAAATCTGAACTAAACTACAGGACATATTAATTGTGCTCGGGAAAGTACAGTAGAGCTGTATTGACACCAGAACTGAAAAAAGAAGTTGGCCTAAAATAGCCAAAAGCACATAATTTCCTGCACACTTACACAGATTTTCAAGGTGGAGTCAGATTCATCACTCTATTCACAAAATAATTCCATTTGCTGAAATGTGATATAATTTTGAAAATAGCTGGAAATCTTTGCACATAGCTTGTTTTTAGCCTAAAATACTGGAGCAGATCTCAGTTTGACTTTCATAGTTTGGGTAGAACATATGGTCTCATGACGTTGCCTGTCATGTTGCCTCTGCTTTTCCTTTAGACAGCTATATTCTTTGACAAGGGGAAATAACAGCAAATCTATATCCAAAATTAGATTATTTCACAGATAAGGAACTGCATACTAACGTATTTTTCCACAATCAGGCACTAGAAAGACAGGTTATGGCCATGTTTTTTCAGAAAACTTGAGTATCAGAAACCTTAGTATTGCTGCAATGTTAAAAGATAAATGTGTACTTCCTTTTAACTGTACCTTATCATCTTTGTGTTCTGTGACATAATGTATCGACACTTTTTTTTTTTTTTTT
>WAAE01006539.1:0-15225 GCA_013400495.1 Nicator chloris | reverse complement strand
CCTCAAAATCATTTCAGTGACTTTGCTGTTCAGCCAACATTAATATAAAATGATATGTCGCCCTAACATTTTTTGAAGACATTTAGATATATCTTCTTGAGTTCTAGGATAACTAGGACTGTTTGTAAGGCCAGTGATGGAACTGGTTGGGGTAAGGACCCAAGGGGTTAGTGTGGCTACAGACTAACCAGAGCATCATTACTAGGAATTTCAGTACCCAGGGGAAACACACCCTACACCCCTTTATAAACACCTTCTTTTTAAAGGGCTGATGACTTACCTTCTTCTTGATAAGACAGTGATATTTGGGGAATAGCTTGCCTTGGTATTTCAAAAAGGAGCAAAATATTCCTCACTGTCACCAGAGAGATCAGGGAAATACTTCTTTTTATCTCGAAGAATGTAAAGAGTTGATGTCTGAAATATAGCATTGACCTTAGGCCTCATGCTCAGAGAAACAAGGTTTTGAAAGGTCTAATGACAGTTTTGTTGTGAAAAAAGCATAACCATGTGTCAGTCTGTAAAGATAAACCAACTTTGATGTGATAGAAACGATGTAGATGTTCCATCTGTGGAAGTGTTCAAGACCAGGCTAGGTGGAGCTCTGAGCAACCTGGTCTAGTGGAAAGTGTCCCTGTCCATGGCAGGGAGGTTGGAATTAGATGATCTTTAAGGTCTCTTCCAACCCGGGCCATTCTATAATTCTATGATATTATCATATTGCAGGTGCAGTGTACTCAAAAATGAGGACTGGCTGGAAGGGGAAATCAAATTGCCCTTGAATATAGAAATTTCCATCTCGGTAGGTAGAAGCTAGGAGAATATTATGGGTGGTAGGTATGGAAAGAGTGTTCAGTGGGTGTGTGGTTGTGGTGTTCTAGGAAGGAAAAAATGAAGACCTGTTGAATGAGCTAATCACATGAAGCAGAATTGGTGAAAACCCAGGGAGCCAACACTTTGCTGCTGCATTATGCTCATTAACCTGCTACAGATGGGCCAAAAAGATTCAAAGCCCTTGGGGTTTTTTATTTGTCCAGAAAAAAAAAAATTAAAAAGGGCTTATTTCTGCAACTTTGCTATGAAAATACTAGAAATAGTAGGTTGTGGTGTTGTTTGACCTACTGCAGGAAATATTTAGTGTTACAAGCATATGCATGGACGGACAAAAGCTATGTTAAGAGAAGTGTTCAAGGAGAATATCTGAATTTTTAAAAATAAACGTATGTTAAATAGACACTATATATTCTCAAATCAAACAATCCTATTTCAAGACATTTTTGAGATTGCCCTTAAAAATAATCCAAATATGTGAAGGTGGACTAACAAAATAGCTCTGATGATGCTACAAGGAAGATTGTGTTCATTTTGGCAATGAAATGAAGAGGATCATAAACTGAGCTAAGGAAAAATGAAATAACATCTTTAAAACATTTTTCTCTTATCTGGGTTTTAAACACTTAGCTGTCACAACTATATTCATGCTTGTTTCATGATGTCACCACCTTGCCATATGCACACATTAGCATATGTCTGAAGAATACAGAATATCAAAAAAACACCAATTAACAAGGGAGTTAATTAGTATTGACTACATAATTGTCCAATTTAATTCCTGCTGCTTATAAACCGTCAAAATGTATTTTGAACACAGTTTTTTGCATGGAAGCACTCAAAAACTTAATAAAGCATATTTCAGCCTATGGGGTGATTCTAGGCTCTTTCTGTGGACTGTCATCAACCATTTACTTATGAGTAATTGACCTTTTAAAATTGTGTCCCATTCTCTTTGCCTCATGATTAAATGACAAGAGAGCTCTAACAGGGAAGACAAATCAGATTTCATTGTGACCCTCCCCATGGGTTTGGCATTTGGTAAGCAAATATTTATTGCAAGTGTGTGAGACTTCTGTTCCTGTGAATGCATCGATTGTACTCGGTATTTGTTGACAAGGTACAAGGTATGTTGTTGATAGTGAATATCTAGTTTTTATTTTATGGAAAATATGGAAAAAGTCTCTCAAAACTTATTTAGACTTATGAATATGAGTTTGATAAATCTTTGGTATGTTACTTTCAAGTACTGCAAGAAAATAATCTGTAATTTTAAGAACTTTTTTCGTAGGAGGGGACACATATATATTTCTATGTTTACTCTTGGACATAAAATGCCAGCTATCATCTTGGGACTTGCAAAGGATCCATTTATCAGAGCTATTGGACTCAAATATTTAGGGAAGCAGAAGAAGAGGCTACTTGATGTGAGTGTTACCAATGGGCTTGAGAAGAGCAATAGAGAGACCTGAGAGACTTACACCCCTGAGTCATTGACAGGAGCACATACCAAGATAAGGTATGCCTTTAGGGACTGTTCTTAAACTAGGCTATGTTGGCCATGTTTTACATGGCATGAAGGATCTGTCTCTGTGCCTGATATGAGAAGAGAAAAGGGCAGCAGGATGATTTAATTTATCTATTTTTAGTTAGGAAAAATGCCCCAAGAAATGGCTTATTTTCTTCAAATGAGGAATGTAGTTAAGTTTATGTAAGTAAATGTGCACATTTATGGATATTCTTCTTAAATAAGGCCTGTCCTTACTGCAGGCTTGCAATTCTCAGTAAGCCAAAATTTCCATGTGGGCTGCTTGTGAGCAGACCCCATGGTTTGATCTCCTGAGCCTGTGTGTCATCCTTTTGTGTCTAAAAAGATGTAAATACTGAAAACACACCTGTATTTTCTGTCAGAACCAGACCCATTGTCATCTGCATTTTAACCTTCCTGTTACCACACTAGATGGGATGGAGAAGGCTTTCATCTTTTTAAGGCAGGCAGCTGTAGGAAGTAAGAGAACATTTCTTTGGCCGAATTGAAAGCAGGAGACTGAATTTTCTGGCTGATGCAAATGCACAAGGTGCAATGTCTAATCTAAAGTCAGTATGACTGACATAGTCTAAAGACTATGAAATGGGGAAGTCAGGAGTACTGGTAAGAAATCACACAGCACACTTAACATGGGAATTGTTCTTTAATGCAATTAAATCTGATGTTAAAGGAACTCAGTTAATGAGATGGGTTTCTATTTCTTTTTTGTGTGTTGTCAGTTATAACTGGCAACAAGGGGGATAAATATCACATTTTAAAATAATTATATTTATATTTTATTGAAGAAACAAAGACATGACATTTTAAACTGATTTAAGTCAAACCTAGATCATCATCCTTCTGGACAGAGGAGATTGAGATGTTATCCTTGTTTAATATCATAAAGGGTACAGACTATCATCAATTGAAATATAATATTTGTTTGGAAGAGATAATATTAGGTCACATTTTTCCTGACAAAATCAAGGAATTTTAATGTGATCCTTCAGAGATGACTTTTCATCCAGAAAAATCATAGCTGCTGTGCAGATATGAGGTTACAATATGACATCATACATGGGCAGCACAGCTATGCATCAGCAGTGCAGATGTGCATAAAGCAACCTTTTACAATATGCAGACACAAATGGATGCTGTTTTTAAATACTGCTGAAATTCCTTTGGTAAGGCTCATTTTGTCTGCACGAATGGCAAAAGAATTCCCAGTGATGGATGGCAGAGCTATGAATGTTAAGAAAACAATTGTGTTTTGCATCTATTGTGTAAGTGCTGGGCAACAGTCACAAATGTTGTCCGCATCAGCTTTTTCTAGATCCCTGTTCCTGAACAGCAGCGATTTGTTATGACAGCCCTTGCTATTCATCAGGACTACAAAGAATCAGTCATTTGTCGACATGCATTCATGCAGTTACATACTGATGCATTCACTTAAAGTAAATTGTGTGGTGCATCTGAAAATTAACCTGCTACTTGATACACTAAGTTCTCCACGCAGAACCTGTTGGCGCAGCTCCCTTACTGCTAAAAGAAATGTTATCTTTTGGAGGAATACACATACACTTTGCTTCCTCCCATGGCGTGTGTTTTAAAAAATGATGTTTAAAATATTTGGTGTTCCTGTTGGGATGCATGCAACAGTCACAAAGCTGTTGCTTTGTTGGGACTTTTCTTTAAAAGGTGGCTGCTCTGGGAAAGAAGGTACAGAAACAATCTCTACTCTTTACAGCTACTCCTTGGGATAACCCGACCTCAGGGCCAACAAGGGTTTGTTCTGCTTGCTGTGTTTCCTCTTCAAAAAGAGTTTCTTTTCTTTCAGGGAACAGAAGGTTTGTGCACAGTATTTTTGCTTCAAAGAGTTCAGGAAAGGGCTTACAATTGAGCAGCTTGGCATAACACATATGTGTCTGGCTAGATGTAAATAAGAGGCTGAAATTTTTGGGACTAGCAGAGCACACAAACAAGGTGTAGAAACCAATTTGCTGACCTGTGAGTTTCTCTGTCTCTATAGAACCTTTTCTATCTTCTTGGGATAAGGGCATAGCTATAGAGATATGTAAGCTCTGCTGATTTAGACATCACTTAGAAAAAGATCAGGTCTTAGATCATATATATATTTATATGTATAGTGACAGCTTGAAAGTTTTGCACTATCCCAACACAAGTACAGTGACTTGGAAAAACACAGTGGAAGGTCAGATTATCCTTAATATTTTTCATTTGTTACTACAATATAGTTTTCATGGAAAAACTTCACCTTCTTAAATTTACTGGTACCATTAATGATGTCTTTAATGGCACCACTGGAGTGTCTCTTCTGTGTTGTGTCATTAATAATGCAGGTTAAATAGAGTGAGCTTTCTACAGCTGGCTTTACAATTGCATTTAAAATAAAAATGCATTATGTATGTAACTGCAAACGCTCATTGTTATTACAGATTACTGGAAGTTTGCACTTGTGGAATGAAGAGGGTATCTTTATATAGGAAGGATTATAGGTCAGGTTGAAGCATATGTACAATATTAATTGAAAAAACCTTTGAAGGAGGAAGCTCAGCTAAGGTTATACGAAAGTTATCTCACTGTTTGTAATAGAACTTTTGTAGTAAAGCTTCTGCACAATCAGAGGGCTGTTTATAGCAGAACAGTAGCACTATATAATAACTAAAAGCATTTAATAAGAGCAAGGGAGAACTGTGTGCCAGGGCTAGTGCCATAAATCCCTTTTTGATAAGATTCTTAGGGTTAGGAAGAGCAGAGATGTTAATTCAGAAAATGTGTGTCATGATGTTCTTGTAGATTCATCAACCAGCAAGATCTTAGAGGCAATTTTAAGTTTCCTACAGGGAAAAAAAACTCAGTGAAGAACAGATGGTGGCAAATTTGGGAAGTCCTAAGGTAATGCCAGAAGTCCACAAGAACATCATATTGCTAACTGTTCACTAAAGCCGAGCACAATAAAATATGGCATTGTGTGTAATGTGCCACCAATCTCTAGCTGACACCTCAGAGGCTGGCAAGTTGTAGTGGTGCTTATATCAAACAACAGTCTGGAGTGAAATCACCCGTTCTCCTTTAGTTCATCTATTGTTGGGCTTTGCTCTTGATGCTCTCTCCGTGGTCCCAGTTCCAGGCAGAAGTTATTTTTTCACTGTGCACTGATTCGTAGTCTCATTTCCCATTCAGTTAGATGAGGATTTATCCTATTCCCAAAAAACTGAGGTAAGAGGAAAACAACTCATCCTAGTTAAGAAGAGAGGTGCAGCAGGGCCATATCAAGGAGATACCATGTCTTCATAGCATCTTGTTTTAAGAAGGCAGCAAGCATAATTGAACTCAGATGACTTAATTGTCTACTGTCCTATGAGGTTTGGGAAAAGAAGCGTGAAGAGTGTATATGTGTTCTTATAAGAGTTTGAAACCCTCATCTCCAGTCAAATTCCATGAAATAATGTGATTCTTGAGATTCCTATAGTTTGTGTGAGCCCTCCTATTGTGAGGAAGAAACCCTTAGAGCTCAGGGGAGAGCACAGCTGAAGGGGGAAAATGACACTGCTCCCCTGCTTCTCAGGGATATCAGTTTATAGATGTGAATGTGTTAGAAATATTAAAAATAGCAATGCTGTACAATCTGTTAAGAAAGATAACATTAGAACACTTTAACTCCTGTAAGCACACAGGACACAGATTGATGAGTTTCCTGGTATTTTTATTTTTATAGAATCACCGGTTCCTCACTGAGGGTGAATAATGCTAAAGGAGACCCTATTGCAGGGTTAGCTCTAACAGGTGGGCATTTTTACAGATTCAGTAGACCCTGGCTCTATCCTGGGAAACATGCAGATCTTTATAATGTGTTTTTTAGGCTCTACTGATTATTTCCAGGTTATATGCAGTAGTAAGCATTGACTGATTGTCATTCAGACAAGAAATAGACTACTATACAAAGGAAGAAGGGGAACTTGTTTCAGATGCCAGGTAATAACATTATTCCACAGGAATTTATTTTAAGGTTTCCTCATTATGAAAACATTATAATAGTAACCAAAAAGCCACTATGACATTTTAACTCTTTGTCTTATAGTGATGTCAGTCACGGTTTACTTCAGTTAAGATGGAAAAACAGTTTCCTTTCTAAGCCTTTGAGATTCAGTGGGGTTTTTTTTTCACCCTACTGTAGCTAAACAGAAAGTTGTTTATTTCTGTGTAACTTTGTTCATGTGTTACAAGAGGTTCAGATGAGTCTCTCAGCACAAGCCAAGCTGATTTGCTCCTCAGAACCCTGAGCATCTCGAGCTGGGTCGGGATCACTGTCAAATGTCACAGGAAAAGTTGTGAGCTGGGACGATGGATGTACTTCCTTTATTCTTCCATCAAAAGCTCTCTTAAAGTGTTTGTTGAAGGGGTGAAAAGCACACGGTTATCTTCTGAATTTTGTTTCTAGACCTCTATTGAATGGCTATACAGGCATCTAGTGACCTCAGGATGCTTTGTGAAGTTAAGGTACACAACCCTCTGAAGAAAAAGCAAGAATCAAACTGAAGAGACATCTGCCTTCAAATCAAAGGTAGCAAATATTTGGGGTTGGGTTGTTTTTTTGGTTAAACAAACAAATGGCCTCTCCAAGCAAAGAAAAAATAACAAAAATAACACATTACTCCCCCCAAACCCCAAATCAAACACGTAATCAAAAATATAAATGGTAAAGATGTTCATAATGTTTAGTTTATTTAAGGATTTGATTTTTTTCTGAGACTTTTCAAAATAATTTCAAGAGAACTATGGTGATCAAGGAAGTCTACTATCTGTTATTTTCATTTGAACTTTTCTCTGACATGAACTGAAAAAGAATAGAATTTCTGAAGTATTATGTGCTATCTTAGGTTTCTAAATCTTTAGATGTCAGACAGCTACCCAGTAATGGATTCTACATCCAGTTCTGACATGGACTATCAGAAGTGAAAGTTTACTTCCCTAAAGCTCCTGCATATGTTTTGATTTCTTTTTATCAAGCAAAAAATAGTTTACTTTGTATAATAGTATTATAGGTTGAAGGATGCAATGTAATCATGTTATTATTTCTATTATGTGAGTTAATCTTTCCTATGGAGGAAACTCCACTTACTTGAGCCACATGTCAACTTTGAAATGACTGCAGGATGGGCTACATTTGTGCTGGATTTATGTGCAGTAATGGATAATGACTATGGGCCACATTTCTCACTGATTTAATTACCCTCGGTTAAATGGCTTTATATCAGGTCTTCACGGATTTACTGTGGATCTCTGCATGTCTCTGTGACTCCATTGTGCCAGAAAGCAGTAATTTTAGCAAATCTTAGAAAAAGATGAAGCCTGTTTACTTATGGTTACACAACATTATGTTAGGGGCTAGAGTTATTTTATGCACACTCGTGTACCAAAACATTTCCCTACTGAACACAGAAGTTTTTAGGTGTTGGTGGAAGATCCTGTACAAATGTTATCAGAGCAACCAAAGGAAAAAGATGCATTATTGCATAAAAAGAGCCTTCCAAATATCATAGAAACAGAACAGGAAAAGAGTTATCCCTCTTGTAACGCAAGTAGGAAATCTTTCTTAATTCCATGACTTTCTGATCATCTACATGAAAGGCAAAACTGTGGTAGAAAGTGATGATTCTGGAACTTTGGTCATTATTTGCTATTTGGCTGATGTCTTGAAATGCCATGTGGTCTAAGAGCTGGCAAAAAAATACTCGATGTTTTATGAATAAATGTTAATCGTGGGCACAAATGTGAGTGCTGTTTTTTGACAAGTAAGAGTAGTTTTAAGCCTATAAATGAGGAAAAGGATAAACTCCCCCATATTACCAATTGCTGATTATGGTTCCATAATTTATGGTGCTGAATCATTTCTGTAACACAGTGAATAAAAAGCACAACCACCTGCAATAGATTATGTTGATTCGTTTTGCTGGCAGATGTGAGAGAGCATCATTGCTCATTAGATGGTAAGCTTAATTGGTTTTCTCTAGAATTACACAGACAATATTCTATTAATCTGTTCACACACAGGGTGCTTGGTTTCCAAATCCCTGAATGATTGTTTAATTGTTAACATTTTTGCAGATAGTGGTTATTCTCTGGGGTTGACTTATAATAAAAATGTGGCTTTGTCCTTTATGTGGGAGGGAATTACAGATGAAAGGGTCACATGAGATATCCTCTGTGACCTGCCTCCTCCATTTGGAGTCAATATACTTCCTGTCGGAGACTAGAGATTTTGAAGACAAGCAGCTGATGGGGAAATTGCAGGATGCAGGAGGGAGAGAAGGGTCAAGCCCAGGTCCAGAGCATTCAATAACAGTTGACTAGAATCAGTGACCTGAGATTACCTGTCTCCATTTTTTTCTGAAGTATCACACCCTGCAGGTGGGAGGACCTGTGACTACAGCAGTTAGATCCTTAGGTACTCTAAGCTCCAGGGTGAGCAGAGACTGTTTTAATGCTCAAGTTGCCTCACTTTCCCTCTGAAATGCTGGCCCATGGTGAACCTCTGCCCTTGCTGTTGACTGGAGGCGGGGAGGCAAACCTACACCGAGGTGCTGCAGGAGGGGTCAGGTGGGCGAGGTCACGGCTGTAGGGCCCATGGGCAACTGGAATCTCTCAGATTTTCTGTGAGCCTCTGGCCCTGCTCACTTCTGTGCTTCACTGATCCAGTAGCACATAGTACATGCTTCACATCCTGCTCCGTGGAGCAGCTCTGGAGTGGTACTGCTGGGAGCCATGCTGGGATGATGTCCCTCGAGGTCAGTGTACGGGAAGAAAGCAACCTAGGAGTGGGATGTGCCTCCCTGTCTTAGTCCTGTGATAATGACAAGAACACGGACTCGGAGGATATCCTGAACCATCATTCCCCTGACACCAGGTGTGCTATGCTAGATCGGCTGTAATAAACAAATCCAGCTACTCCTGAAACCCATGATGCACGTTGCTCTTACTGTGCTTAATAAGCGCTCTCAGAACCTCACTGCCTGAGCCAAACATTCCTTGAAATCCCAGTTAAAGTGTATTCTCTGCCATTGGGAAATTAGGTAGCCTGTGTCTCCACTGTTAGGGATGACTGCTCTTACCACTGTCTCTTTCTGTTGCAAAGAACCCTGAAATCCTTTTAAGAAGGCAGTTCTCAAGAAGCGCAGACTTGTGCCGTGTTTTTCAGGGGTGCCTGTCCACACCATGAGCTTATCTCTGACTTTTGCAAGAGGGATGTTACAATAGATTAATTTTCAACTGGTGGACTTTTCTCCCTACTTTCCATGGGTCCTAGTGAAGGCCCACTGCAGTGGGAGTCTGTTTCTTCTGTTGTTTGTGGTATCTTGTGGCGCAATGGATGTAGTGTATGTAAAATGACGTGAATCGCCCAATGACTTTTAACACTGTGTATTAATTCCATATCACGGAAGAAGATTCTATAAAAGATAATATTCAGAAAAAGAATTCCATGGCTTCCCAAAGCAAACTCTGAAAAATTTTCAAATGTCTTGTGTGCTAGTAACCAGCTGACTGTAATGGAAGATTTATTTTTAAATTCCCTGAGGCTGCTTTAACACGTATCTTCTACTTTCCCTTCTCCTGCCTTACACCTCCAACCCATGCTTCTCTAGCAACAAAAAGGTAGCTCAGATTTAGATATTAAGTCTGTATTTGTCATGAGTCTGAGTCCTTGTGTTCTCTAATACCACATTGGGAAAAATCCTTCCAACCTGGAGAAAGATATGAGGGTACTTTTTGTTAGAGTGTTTCCAAATAGAAATGAGTAGTTGCTGAAATGCATATGAATGGATGCTGTAGATAGATTTTTTTTGAAGCAGGGAATTCATTAGTCTCTTCCAGTCTCCTCTATCTGGAAGCTGAATTTGGCAATGGTTAAAATGCAGGAAGAAGAAACAGGGAAAGCAGAAATATTTATATGTTCTTTTAAAATCAGGATCAGAGATTTGGATCATTTAAAATCACTTATCTGTACTTTTTTCCAGTTTATCACTGGGCTGATGAGGTCAGAGACTAATTTGGTGGATAGATTAGGAAATAATATTACCAGATACAAAGGAGACAAATAATTAAAAATATCAAAATCCTCGGAAGAATATATAATGGAAAAAAGCACAGCTGGTACGCACTGGAGGAGGAGAGGTTCACTGGGCTTTTTTCAAAGTTTCATACTTAGGCCACCTTGATTGAGTGAAAGCAAAATGCCAGGAGTTTGTCATGTTAGAGTCTAAGGTTGCCATTGAAAAAGGAAAATAGAACAGAATAGCCAAATGAGAATTATGCCACTGCTATAAAAAATATTGCCTATAAATACAGTTCAAGTAGATCCTGTAAACAAAATGAAGGAAAAAACTCAGAACAGGAGAGGCTCCACATTTTAGGGGGAAAAAACAAGCCCTTCAGCTTACCAGGATCTTAGAAGTCATCAATGTCTCAATAAGAAAGTGCAAGCAAAAGAGCTACAGAAAGCTTTGTTAATTGTTTTAGGTTGCAAGCCTGCAAATAAGGATTGGAACTAGAAAATGCCTGAGTAATTTAATTGGTTAGACTAGTGCACTTCTTCCAGCTGGCCTGGCAGGATACAGAATTTTTTGGAGCAGCTTGCCATGCCATTTGCAGCACTGTTCTCTACAGATGTCGACACCTCAGGTGACATCACTTTATGAGTTTAGAAAATGCATAACATATATGCACAATATCTGGCCATAAAGAATCTGAAAGAACCTAAAACTTTTTGGAATGACCATACTTCCCAAAAGAGGGACATGGGCATGCCTCCACTCTGATGGAGAACTCTATTGGTAGCCTGTCAATCCACACAATGTAGGGTTGGTTAGGATTTTACTAGGAAATATAATAGTTTTGCAGAGAGGGATAACACTTCTAGTCCAGAGGAGTTTCAGATACATCTCCTCCCTGAATTTGGGTTTCTGAGTGTAATGTGGGCACAACTTCCTCAGTTGGACCTGCCCTTCCTCTGAGAGTTAGAGATTCTTTTGTGAGCTCCCAGGTGGAAGCAGAGGAATTTCACCCATTACATACTCACCCTGAAGCAACCGAAAAACCCCAGGCAATTCCCTCACTAACTGTTCCCTGTCTCTAACAACTGTCCATACCTTAAACTCTCCACTGTTGATTTTCTGTCTACAATCGCTTTTATATCCAAGGGGATAGAAAGGCTGTGCCCAGATTTCTGGTTTGGTTTAAAGCAGCAATGAACATGCCCTTTACAACCTTTTTGGTTGTTCCTGTTCCCGAGTGCTCCTGAGTGCTCCCAGTACCTGGCAAACGCACCACAGCCCATGCTGAGGGCTATCCAAATCAAACACACACTACCATATGTATTATATCAAATGTCCTGTTCAGGGGGCCTGACTAAGGTTAGCATGAGGTAAAACCCCCAAACGACTTTTGATGAGTGGGCATCAGTACCAGCTGCTTTGATTTATGTGCCTGTCCTTATTACACCAAGGAATTTCATGGTATATGTACACACAAAACAGACCTGTGCAGTTCATGTGGAACATCAATATTGGGTTCCACTAATCACACACTGGTAAGAAAATAGATTTCTGAGGTCATATACTCCTCTACCTTGTTCTAAGAGACAACACTGCCCTGATACTATTAATAGCTAAATTAAAGGACAATTGGTAATTATTTGGATAAAATCCATACCTGTATAACTGAACTTGACTTTTGAGTGTTGTGCAATAGAACTGGCAACAGCTTTTTCTTTAACAAACATCTAAACTTTGTACTGTAGCTCACTACAATGAATCTTGTTAAATAATATGAGAAGAAAAAAAAATCAAAGCCTTACAAAATTGATTTAAAACATGAAATATCTTGGGATCCTGATGTTTACTTTCCTGATTCTGAGCCTCTAGGGTCCATTTACTTCACAGTTACTATCTTTTCTCTAAAATTATGTGGCTTAAAATTCTATTTTTCTTAAACAAAAAACAGTTCTCTTGTTTGTGTTTTCAAAAAAAATGCTAATGAAAAGGCCAAAATCCTGGCAACACTGGAGCAAACTTAGCAGTATCACATGGTCTCAGTGACTCAGACTGGAGTCTGTCCAGTGCCCTGGCCTCATATCCTAGCTATAGAAATGTAGAGTAGGCAAAATTCCTGAAGCTAAGAACAGCAGTTGCAGTAGGCATGAGCAAGGAGACCTGTTGGAAAAGCTGTGGTCACACAGCTATCCTGTGAAGATTTCTCAGGATGAAGAATCAATTTTACCTTAGAATAATATTTATTACCATCCAGCCATTGGTATATGAAACCTTTTGCCACATCTTTCCTGTACAAAGGTTCAAGCAGAATTTTTCTGACCATCTTCAAACCCACAGGGGTGCCTGCAGGACACAGGTGAAGATACTGATGCCATTTGTGCTGATAGAGTGGTGAAGGCTGCCTGACTACCACAAAACACTCCATTAAGCCCATTGACTCTCCAGTGCACATGATTAGGTGTAAGTGCTGGATGACACGTGGGTGAGTGAACCCAGAGTGCCCAATGACCCTCACTGTTACGGTGATGGGAGGCAGCTGGCACCTTATCAGCCAGCTCTCAGAGCTGGGATTTGGAGTGGCAGATCATTTGCCCATTACATCCTACTTCTGCAGTTTCACCAGGAATCTGGATGGCCAGGAAGAGCAGTCTGCACAGCTGAGGGCAGTTAGAGAATTCACACCCTGGAGGAAACACCTTCCCTTTTCCATAGAAGTCAGTTTGGGAGAGGGGTACTATCCTTCTAGGAGAAGAGAGTCAGCTCGGGGTCATGTGGTACGTAATTAATTTTGACTTATCTCTGTATATATACCTTCTATAGGCTGGTTTTGTTTTAACTAGAAGAGTTGTGTTCTCCCTGAAGTTGAACTATGATTTTGTTCAACCACAAAATAGGAGGAAAAAGTATCACTTCAGGTTTGAGGGTATTAAAACCCTGGAATTACCTGAAATAACCATGGTAACAAGCTCTGAAGTAATGGCAGTTGCTCATATTACCATAGAAACAGGACTTAAGAAGTGGAAATTACCTATAATTTATCTCTGTTGCTTACAGTGACAATAATATAACATGTATTTTGTGAAAAATACATACATTTTGTCTACAGTAACTGTCAAGAAGTTACTAAAAATTATTTAAACATATTCAAAAGTGTTTTTATTATTTTGTTGTCATGGTAATATTTTGTTATTAGTCCCCACAAAAGTGACATGCAAAAAAGAATGGACAATTGTAATAAAGTGTAAAATTCCTAGGTGATATAACCTGTGATATAGCACAAACAAACGATAAAGTCAGATTACGTTACTCTTGAATAGGCCAAAAATGTTTGTTGTAATTCTTGATAAATAGTTTCATGCCTGAGCAGCTGTGCGTTTCTGCTCTGTACCTGCTGAAATGGCAGGAGGTGCAGCAGAGCACAGGTTGATGGCACAAGTCCCAAATAGGCACAGGCCCTTTCCTTGGATGACTGTGGGTAGAGCAGGGAAGCAAGTGCAGTGTTAGTGAAGCCAGAGAAGTGAAAATGAAGCACAAAGCCCCTGCTTTTGGGTGAGATCTGGCAACTCCTTGTTCCTGTGGGTTTTTTGAGATGTAGTTGGTAAAAATTGAAAAGGAAGATGTAGCAATTCATCTGAAGATGTGAGCTATTGCACTCTCTTTGTGATGATGTAAGATGCTAAGACCTTAAAAGCCACAGTCATTCAGACATTAAGATGGTTTGGAAAACTTGAAGACCAGCTTTGACTTGTTGGTCTGTTCCCTCTCTCTTACCTGTTTCTTGGTCATCTGATGTGCTCCAGCCAAGTTCCTAGAGTTGTTTGCACTAGGTTAGGTGTTCTGCATGGCTGGGGAGGTTACAACAGAAACACATTTTCTTTCTGAGCTTTTATGCACACGGATGAGCAATTTCATTAATATTTCTTTGTTTTCATTTACATTAGGGACAGTATGGACTGCTATTTGTATCAGCAGAGTATAAATTTGGCATTATCCTTTATAGGCTGAAGTGACTGCAAGCTGAGTATGTCCATATCTGGCAAGGCTGGCTAGCAGTGGAGCAGGTGGGCAGAGGTCACTGTGAACAGCAAAGAGGGAGGACCCCTGGGTACATGCATGCTAGTAAAATGATGGGGGTTTAGCTCTAAATATTGATTAATTATTTCTCCATTAGCACAGCAGAGCCCAAATCTACAGGGAAACTCTTAATTGAAACTGTGGGACATAGCTAATGGCACTGGACTGCTGTAGCAGCAGGGATTGAGGCAAGGTAGGGAATGAAAAAGCCAGCTCTTGTTGTACTGTCTTGGGCATGTAAGGAGAAGGCTTGGTGGAGACTGTGTCGTGCACAAGGTCTCTATGGGAGGGGCAGTGCTTCTTTAAAAAACACACCACTCTCTGCTGGCCCCTCTTCCCCACCCACTCCAAAACAACACAAAACAAAGAGCCCCAGCCACCAAAGAGGGAACACCTCACCCCAGCATTTAATGTCATCAGTCATCAAACAAGCACTGATGGTCATGTGCATACTACAAAGTGTTTCTTGTTAACTATGCTAATACTGAAAACTGTATAATTAGGGATTACTGATAATTAACCCTATATAAATCTCAATAGAAATAGCTAGTTAGAAGAGCAAGATTTTGCTCTTCCCATTAATGTCTACAGATTTAGGGTTAGATTTAATTGAATTCCTAAGGGAAGGGTCATTAGCAATTATTCAAGTTCTTTAAGCAAATTTAAATAATGCCATTAAATAACTATATGGCAGCAGGAAAAAATAGTGACCAAAACACATTT
>WAAE01006537.1:101013-111549 GCA_013400495.1 Nicator chloris | reverse complement strand
CAACCTTAATTTTATCATTTATCAAAAAAGCAAACTAAAACTCCCGAAATTTCACCCTGTAGTGTCATCTTGGCAAAACTTTACTAGATGATTTATCACAACCACGTTTTCCACTTAAACTAATGGCATGACTGGTGGCCCTTTATTAACCACTATTATAGCAATTTATTTTAGCACTAAAAGAAAAGGAGACAGTTTGCAAATGCATTTCACAAATATAGCAAGGAAATACAAAAATGTCAGGCTTTGAATGAAAACTGTATTTCAGTGCATGTACATTTTCTTTCAATTCTGCTGAATGAATTTTTCTTTATTCTGCCCTGTTCTTCATAGCTCATCTCCTAAACTTCTCTCACTGTCCTCAGCACTGCTAACTGCTATGGTCAGTCTCAGTTCTTATGCCTAATCTGAATTCCTTTACCCATTTCTTTTACCAACCATTTCTAGCATTCCAGCCTTTTCAGAGCCTTACACACAGCCTACTTGCCAAATCACTCCAAATACCTTGATTCAGGTCTCCACTTGTTGTCTACCCTCATCTCCTCACCCAGAACATATGCCTATTCCACACCTTTCAAGGCCTCATTTTCTGCTTATGACAGGACACCTCTCCTTCTGAAATCAAGACTTACATAGTCTGCATGAAAGTAGGAATAGAGGGGATAGATTTAACTGCTGTGATGGGCAAACAATGGATTTATAACACATATGTATACTACGTGCCCTATGCTTTATTTCCACAAATTATTTATTTGGTTCTCTGAAGCATGATTTGTGCACATTATGTGAGAAGATCCCTGGCAGATCTACTACTTGGTTATGCAAGATACTGCTCTGCAATAAATGTGCACAAAACAGGAAGCAGGGTGATTGCAAATCACTTACGAGCATATTTTGACAAATTAACTATCCAGATGACAAGAAGGACATGGAAGTAGATAAATAATTACTTGAGAAAGCTGAAAACTAAAAATAAGTGCAAATTATGTTTTTAAGAAATCATACCAATGACTTAATTGAAATTTTGGGGTCAAACTGCTAATATGAATATGCTGGGGATGTTAATTTGCAAAAAAAAAAAAAAGAAAAGAGATTCACTATTCATATTGAGTGTCACTTAAAAATAGAAAACAATGACCCTGACAAGTCAGTAANTACCAATCACACCATTCTTACAGGAGAAAGGAGTTACTAATGTGTAAACTCAAAGAATAAAAGTGATATTTGTGGTTTTGTAATGATTAACATGTCAGAAAAAGAAGTACAACACAAAAAACTGTCCAACTCCAGCACAAGAGCCTGTGGTGGTGTAAGAGGCTATTCACTCCCACCTGAAGGACCACACAACGTTTTTGCCCGAATTTCATGAGGCACCAATGAGCCCATTTCTCCAGCCTGTCCAGGTCCCTCCTTACAGCAATTCTTCATATGAATGTTCTTTCCACAGTTTGGTGTCATCTACAAACCTGCTATATGTGATACATTGCAATCAGTACTGGCCCTTGAATCCTGAGGAAAGCCTGTAGTAGATACCAGCAGCTGGATTTTGTACTGTTGATCACACCTTCTCACAGTCCAGATGAGTTTCAACCCATCTTATCATCCTCTTATTCAGTCCATAGCTTCTCATTTTGACTGAGATTTCTCTGAGGTAAAACATCACTGTTTTCCCCTTGTCCACAGACACAGTTTTCACATTGTAAAAAGCAATTAAGGCTGGTCAGGCATGATTTAAGCTTAGTAGATCCATGCTTTTCTCAGTTGTGTTCTTATCCTTTGTGAGGGCAGAAATTACATGCATGAGGATACGCTCTGGAACTTTCTCTAGGACTTAGGATAGACTGATGAGCCAGGTGACCCCAGAACCTTCCTTTTGCTCTTCCTGAACACGGGCATGACATTTTCTGTTTTCAGTCATCAGAAACTTCCCATGTTTGACACAACCCTCCAAAAATTAAGAGTGGCCTCACAGTAATAATGGTTCCTCAAATGTAAATGTTGCCCCAATCTTCGTCTACTGTGGGGACTGTTTCGAAAGCTGGCAAGTCAAACTTTACAGCCAAACAACCAAAGCAGACAAGGCAACGAGTCACTGCCTTTTCCATGAGCTTTGTCACTAGGTCTTCTGCCCCACCACGCACTGAGTCCATATTTTCTTTTGATGTCAACGTATTTACTTTTGTCTTTCCTAAGTTTCAACTCCAGCTAATGTTTTCTAATTTGTTTCTTGTACACTTACAGCATTTTCAGTAAAACTCATGTGACAAACATCATGCATTTTAAGCAATTTTCATGTATATCTAACTTCAACCACGCAGAATTCTGCCTCTTGGCCAGCTAATCTACTGATTATCGATCAGTGCCTACTGTCTACTGTTTCTGAATTAATCCAAACCAGATATACAACACAGAAGGAAGGAAATTCTACCCAAATTTAGCTTCAACCTACCTATTTAAGTGTTCACTTTTAATATATTCTACATATACTTTCAATTACAATTGTTTTCCTGTTCCTTAAAGTTTACCTACAAAAATATTTAAATTAGGGATGTGTTTCGTCTTGAAATAAAATCACTCAATATCCACCTTGGGGTGATCTCAGTCACTGTCTGTGCCCCCTAACTTTCTAGATCTCCATTGTCTGTAATAGGAACTTAGACACCTAGTACTGACTTCAACACCTATAGAAACATAACTGCCATTGGCTGTTTCAAAAAGGGAACTAAATTGCATTCAAGATGTCATTTTGAACATTTTTTCTTGCTTTCAAAAATGTATGTGCAATACATAGGAAATAGTGTAAAATGATTATAATAAAAGCATAACCTTGTGGAATTAAATCTCACAGAATCTTTCTTACAGTAGATACTTGTACATTATTAGAAATTCATAGATGTTAAGTGAGGTACAGAACAATTGTTGTATCACTTCTTAATGCGAAGTGATCATACTGAAAATACTGTCACTAGAAAAAAAGTAATTAAGAAATAAAAAAAGTCTTCCAATAAAGGCTAGAATGTTAAAAAAAAAGTATTCTCTGCTTCCCAGAAGGGTCCACATATATGAAAATGTCATATCAGTAGGCAGAAATTAACACTACTTACTACGCCTTACCCATTTAACATTAAAAGCTGTCAATATACTTTACCTTGAAGTATTAGTATAGGATTAGGATGTGTACTCTAACTGGAAGTGGCCAGCAGAGAAATTCCATGGCAGAAAGGAATTCCAACTGTGGAACTCTTGTATCTGTCACCTCCCCAGATGAGCAGACTAAGCTTGCTTAAGAAAAGGCACTGCAACTGCACTGTACATTACACTGTCCCTTACAGATTATATACCAGTAGCATAAATCAAAGCTGTTTCTACGATGCTTCAACTAGTGTCCTTGTCAGGAAAATAAAAAAAATGACCTAGAGCTGTAAGCACTTCTTAGCAGCTCATCCATGAGTACTCATACAAACTGAAATTGAGGCAAATAAAATAATCTACCTGTAGAGTTTTGGAAACATGGCTATGTCCTGGATCCCTACTGCAAGGACTGTGAAAACACCTGCCCTAAAAGCATCTGTATTTGCTCCTCATAACATTTCCAACCTTGACAAGATAGCAGACCTTTAATAAGCAGATAACATAATACTTCATTCCCTTTCATTTATCTCCCCTCTTAGTTCTATTATAATGTTACAGTAATGTCATGTCAATGCAAAAAATTTACAAAGCAGCATTAATTCTACTGAATTATCAAACCTCTCAAATTATAAATGTTAGAGAAGACGGGAAAGACGGTGGTGATCACAACGACTTTATAGGGTCCTCTCTGGAATTACACATTAGCCATCTAGTGGCTAAGAATTCTACAAGACTTCTAAAAGTATTGTTTTAAGTTACAGACACTTCAACCTTCTGAAGGTTTTTCCTTACCTTCTACTTTTAACATGTTTGTCAAATTTCCCTTACAAGTCTGCCTGATTCCATCATAAAATGGATGTCCTCCCAGTACAGTTGCCATATCTTGATCCTATCTATGGGCAGATAAAATTACCTTGGTAGATTTCACACTAGATCTACAGTTCTTGCTGGTCATTTTTTGCATGTGGTCTAACATTTTAGAAAATCAATAGAATATACACTTGACCAATACTCAGAAAGCTATTTCGGGTGTAAGAAGTGAGAGTTTTATCTACAGAGTTTAACTCCAGAGCTTGAATCTGGGATCATACTGAACTTCTAGGGAAGATTTATGACTTTGAGAATTGCCTCTATCAGATGTCCTGGATATTGTTATATTGCTGCCTTTACATACTTCAAATATTTCAAACTAGAGAAGAAATCTAAGGAGTTCAATAGACAAAATGTTGTCTGAACTTTGATTGAAAGCATTTATCAAAAACAATAATAAAAATAAATCTAAGAAGTGTAGATGATAACAAAATGAAGGCTAGGAGAAGCTCACACATTTGAAAGGGCAAACCGAGTCCAGGCAGCAATTATCACTAATACCAAAAAGCATAAACTTACTGTTGTCCTGATTATTAGTTTGCATTCCATACTCAAAGGCAGGAAGAAGAAAGATTAAGTATGTCCTCAAAAGAATTAGGCTACCTATTCTAACAGGATAAAGAAGGTAATTGGGAAATCTGCGAATGCTGGTCTCTGCTTAGGACATCGGTACAAACCCCTTCATTAATTAAAAGTAGTATAACTAAAATTAGAAATAAATACAGACTAACTGGATGCCACATTGAACAATATAATAAATACTTTTCATTTTATTAACTGTTCTTGTTGTCTGAAATAAATACCTTGGAAGTTTGTGAGTCCAGAACTCTGGTACTGCAAACCTCACATAATACACTCTCCTTTACAAACGAACATGAGAAAGCTCCCCTTACTTTAAACAATGCTAGTTGTAATGATTAACAGAAGTAGTCCCCTTATTCTTGTTAAGTTGATCCATTTGTTTTTCAAATTATAACATGAAAAAACTTTAAAACTGTTAACGAAAGCTTCATAAAGTATTTCAACATTTTAAATACTTCCTGCTCTACAAGGCCTACCAAGTGTGATCTGTTTTTGCAAGGGAAGCTGAATGAATCAGAGGGCTCTGCACAAGGACGGAAGAGGATCTGTGCGGTTTTCTGCAAGCACTGAGGCCATCAGGCTAAACTGTGGCTTTGCTGCAAGCAAGACACTGCTCTGAGAAACAGATGAGGAAACAGATTGCAACTCCCAGATTGACAATCTGCTTGCTGTGTTTTTTACACTTTAGAGGAGAAATAACTTGGGCCAGGCCTATACATGGTGTAGCTGTGCTAAGTAAGGCTGAGCAAAGAACGAAGCTATTCCCTGCCACAGTGCCAAGTGTGGAAGGGGAAAAAACCACTCCAGGCAGGCTGCTCCACCCTCTCATGCTGTGTAATGGCAGCAGCCAACAAAGAGCAAAAAAGGGCCAATTCAACCATCCCTGCTAGTCTGTGCCAGTTCATATTAATTAATATTCAATCCTGTTAAAAATCCAAAGCTCTTTTAACATGCAGTTTAAAAAGGCTAAAAATTAACATATAATCAAAAACTATCCCTTCTTGCTAGTAACATAGAACAAATAGGCATGTGCACGGCTACATGTGGCAAAATGAAGTAAGGTCTCTGAGATACATTAAAACCTCCAAAGTTATTTTTCCTAAAAACTCTTTGAAAGAAACAAAGGCTATCTCTATCCAACAATGAAAAACTTGTTGGTCAATTAAAACATGCTATGTACACAGAGATAATCAAATTAAGTAAATTAAAAATACCAGGTTTTTTAAAAACACTTTACTCTTTCTATGTGTTAAATCCTTTAATATGCATTTAAGGATTTGGAATACAGAAATTAAATGATACATTCTGTTAGAGAGACTGTGTGATTTTACTGTCAAGTTTTTGTGTTTACACTGGAATAACGTAAGAGCCAGTGAAATCACGGAAAAATATGTGAAAATTCTATTTGCAATCTGAAAAAAATCCCTAATTCTAAAATTTAAAAACTTTTTTTTCATACAAAACATATTTCATATACTAATGTATGACAATTCCAGGCAGTGGAATCCACAAAGAAACAGAAAAAAATAAATTCAGACTTAAGTCTTCTAAACTTGGAATGTTTCAGGAGGTGTCTCAACATAGTAAAAGAAGAGACTTCAGTCCTGTACTAATGTTTTGGTTTAGATACCATAGGCAAACTATGTAACACAGCTTTAGATGTCCTAGTGCACTACGCCAGGAATTTAGATGTATCTCCAGAGCTCGTGGTTCTTTGTCAAAGACCATCAGTCTGTTCACAAAACACCTGGGCACCTAAAGCACCAGTAAGTACCCAAGTTTAAGCAACTAAATTACATCAGGTGTACTTGCTTCAGTATGTTGCGATGCCTTATGCTGTTCTTTGCACCTAAGGAATTCACCTTCACTATATTTGCCTGCAATCTTTATAATAAAGAGCAAACTATTGGAGATTGAGGCAAGGGGCACAAACTGACCGAGAGCAGCCTTCCAAAGCTTCTCCTGAGCTGAAACGAGTTACAGAATCCACACAGTCAATCACTGATTTGTTGCCATTGTTTTAGATAAACCAACCTGGGCATGAGGTATTATGTAGTATTACAGATATCTGGGTGTGTATGAAGTCTTAATTAAGCATACATCATTTTTATGCACTTTGCACATACTCTAAGACATACATTGATATGTGTGCTTAAATAGCATTTCAGAACAGAGCTGTTTTCCTGAACTGTTGTCATAATTTAATGCCTTAGGAGTTAGAAGTCAGGCCTTTAAAAATTATACAGTTTAATCTGCAATTAGCATCAACAAATAGGCCCAACTATAGACTACTCATACAAAAATTTGCCCTATTTTCCCCCCAAGTACCATAAAACACATTAACTGTTAAGAAAAAACTGTTATGAAAGTGTAAATAGGACATGAGAGCTCAGATAGTTTGTTCATTGGTTCAGGTAACAATCAATGTGTATTTGTCAACTTATGAATATTAAATTTCATTCAAGGGGCACATAAGTACTGTAAAGCAAATTTTCACCAAAAAAAAAACGTATCTAGCCGTAGAGTTCAGCCACATAAACTGAGTTGTCTCCAGCACTTTGAAGAAATCCAAAGGAACAACGTAGTCCAACTACCTACATCAACACATCAGGTACGGTATTAGTCTGTATGCATGCTGAGAGAATTGGTCTTTTCCAACCTAACACTAGAAACAGCACTGCCAAAAGGAGTAAGAAAGGAACATGGACCTTTCTCACCGCAGTGGGACACATACAGTCCTGGGGCACCATTTTGGAAACTGAGCAATAATTATGATCAACAAAACAGCAGGAGTTACTGTCAAAATGACTCCTAAAAATTAAAAAAATTAAGAAAATTATGTCTCTATATTTTTCTCCATTGCTTTTCTTAAAACAACTTTTACAAGTTTTTATTCTAATAAACTGTATGCAAAAATACCAATGTAGCTCTAGTAGTGAACTTCTTCAGGTTTTCTATTTAAAAAAATCTCTGGATCCCACTCAAACTTTTATACTGTACAAGTATGGCTTTTCTACAACTTTGCTATTTTCAGTGTTGATTTCCCAAACAGGATTAGGATGTTCATATGATTCTTATATTGTTTCCATGTTTTGTGTAACAAGATAGATCCAATCTTAATCTTGCATGTCATTCTGGACTTAATCCATAATTAATGGCATCAGTTAGATCATGGAACATCTCCAATTTAAAAAAAAGAAAAACAAACTATGTCAAAATACCTGTCACATATAATTCTTTCTTGAAAAGTATTTACTATAATGCATAGTAGTTTCTGCTTTGAGCATTCCTGCTGAACCCTCCAAAAAGTCTTCTTTCATAGTGTGTTAGATTGTAAACATTTAAGCATCACCATTACTGAATTCTTTCTAAATAAGAAATATTTCATCATACAGCTGGATGCAGCACACAGCTGAAAGGTCACTCTTAATTTTTTCAAGTTGCATTTACAGAAGCCATAGACGTTCTTGTTAGCATTAGTAAGAAATGCCATAAATTAAATAGTATATGTTTTACTCAGCTTTACTTTTCTTCAAGCTAAGTGCACTTCCAGGAAAAAAAAAACAAACAAAAAAACCAACCAACCAAACAAACAAAAAAAAACCAAACAGTTGAATTTACAACCTAAAATTCTTCAATCCTGAGTTACCAACAAGGACTGTGATGATCCATCTGTATATACAAAACCCATGGTTCACGTGTTTTGTGTACACATCATACAACAATGCTGCTTAATAAAGGAAGGCAAGCACAAGCAAATACACCCCCTCTGGATATACAGAAGTCACGATATACAACATGAAATTGACAGTGCAAGAATACAGCACAGGCAGTAGCCCTGGAGAAAGCTACCAAAACCATGCCTTAGAACTAGATTATAAATTGCTAGTCATTGTACCGAAGTGAACTTACTTCTGTACTTAGAAAAGTGGGTGTCATATTTCAAATTCAACTGACTATCTGGCACACTTCTTCCTAAGCAGCCTATTCCAGTACAATACAAAAAGCAATCACATGGTGTGTTTTGATTTTGGTCAATGGGCTAGTAATTCAACAGTGGTGCAGTAGCTAATTGAACTGAGGTACGACAGAACTTTGGTAAACTATGAATACCTGAAGTGTTGTTGTTTACAGCACTAAACCTAGCTTTAAAACAGCAAGATTTTATAATAGAGTTTAAACAGTATAATTTGGAGAGTTAACATTAATTTTCCCTGATAGGCAATTTGCAAATAATATAAATACCTTGACAAGAAGGCACTGGCAACAGAATCACAAATATATTTTTATTTAATCAATTTCCATTGTGCTGGGCCTTCTCTTTCTTTAAGGAAAAAAAATACAAACCAAACCCTCAATTTATTCAAGTTCTAGGTCAACAGTGTTTCAGTTTATTTTGTCTTCTTTTGCTATGCCTAGTTTAGCATTGAACATTAGCACTGGACTGTGTGCTGCAGACCTTCTCTGCTCTGAATACAGCCAAGTGCCATAAATGATTGTGACAATGCTCTGACTTCAGAGCATGATGAAACTTACAATCAAAGCCATGCTGTAGATTGCAGGAGATACAACTAATGACTGAAGTTAAGCACTATCACCCAACATGGCCAGTAACCTAGTTTCACTCTACTAAATCCAGGTACCTTGAAAGTAATGCTGCTCTTACCTAACATGCTCCCTAAGTTTTACACCTCCTCTGCCTCGATGATCTCCCACAAAAAAAGATTCCCTTTCTTTGTTTTGTAGGCTTATTATGATGGCATGCCTTATTTCTTCTGCAAGCGAGGGTAGCAGCTATGGGTGAGGGTATGGGGTGAAGCTATGTCTTTTTACACAGAATTCCACGACGCTGTGCCTTGTCTGTGATAAACACTTCCATCTGTGATTAAAGTAGCAATTTGAAGATGGAAATATCAAAGGAAGGGTAATTAATACATTGTATGTATTAGCCCAGCAGCCAAAACATAAGTTCTGCACCACAGCTAGTAACAGAATGAACAAGGACCCTGCAGACGCATTGAAGGCAGGAAATTCAGTACCACTATATTAATAAAATGACTGCCTGTGACTTTAAACCCTGGCGTGCTTGTACTTGGCGAGAGAGTGAACGATTTATTGTTACTATGAAGGATGCGGGAATGGAAATGAAGATGAGAGGGGCGATGATAATGATGACAGGGAAGAACAGGTTAATATCCCCAGCATTTGATGGGGAACGATGTCCCTACCTCAATAAGCTGGATAAGGGAATAGCTCCAGATCCACTGCCCAGGATCCCTCCTTTCCTCCCAGAGAGGAGTTTCTCCACCAGAGCCACATTCCCAGTGCGAGCGGCTTCCAGCAGTTCCTGGTCCTTCCCCATGGTCGGGAAGCAAGCAGCCCCCCACGGGAGAGCTGCACCCCGGGCCACTGCGGCCCCCTCCCTCCACAGAACGGTCTCCCCTCCCCAGCCCCTGCCTCAGAGCAGAGCACAGCAGAGATTCCTGCAGTCCCTTCCAGACCAGCAGGAGCAGCAGCAGGAGGGAGGAGGAGAATCACCTCCTCCTAGTTTCACTGGATCATTTCTGGGTGGAGTGTGGAAGAAGGGGGGAGGGAGGGAGAGAGGGGGGACGAGGCCAAGAAAGAACCTCCCCCCCACTCCCATGCACACACAGCCCCGGCCGGGAGGGTGGGGCGGGGGGAGCGGGCAGCCTCGGCCCCTGCGGCCGGACAGGCCGGCGGGGATACCGACCCTCACAGACGGATGGACGGACGGACGGACGGAAGCGGGGAGGAGCGGGCGAAGGGAGGAGGCGCAGCCCTGCCGTGCCAGGCCCGTTGCTGAGGAGACGCGGCTGGCGCGCTCCCAGTGGCTGCCCGGGCGCGGCGCCCCCTCCGCCTGCCCCGGCGGCCCCGCGCTCCACTGCGGTGCCGGCAGCGCCGCCCGCCCCCCGCCCCACCAGGTGCGCCGGC
>WAAE01006537.1:89686-100640 GCA_013400495.1 Nicator chloris | reverse complement strand
CTCAGGGCAGCGCCGGGCCGGGCACGGCTGTCCGCGCTGAGCGCGGGGGCCCGGGTGCCGGGGCGCTGAGGGCAGAGGAGCCGCGGCAGCGGCGGGCGGGCTCCTGCGGCGGGCGCTGAGGGACGCGCACCCGCCCGCGGGGCGCACTGTCAGCAGGTGCGGGCGGGGCGAGGGGCCCGTGTCACAGTGTGTGCGGGGCGGCGGCGCCAGCAGGGATCCCTGCCCATCCGGGGACGCGGCCGGAGCCCCGCACGGACAGCGCCGGCTCCGCTGCGCGAGGCGCTGCAGGCAGATAGGAAAACCTGGGCCCCGCCGAGGGCAGGAGCGAATCGGGCAGGCGGCACTGCCGGCACCTGCCGCACGCCAGGGTCGCGGCTTCTCAGTGTTTCCAAGGATAGGAGGTATAACTGAATATATTTGGTATCAAATCCTGTCAGCCCTTCTGGAACTCCCGGTTCTGAGAGACCTTTTAAATTGTGTGACTTTTCCGGGCACCGAAATTAATCGTTCCTCATGGATTTTGGATTCTTTCAAGCGGTGCTGGACATAGTGCTGGCCGACTCACAGGTACATCCTTGACAAACGCACCGTTTGATACCGTGCATATGTGAGAACTAAATTATAGCCCCGTGTTCCTGTTTTTGTTTAATAATTGGTGTAGGTAGGACCATAAACAAATAAATTATGACTCCTCGCCATTCCCCCACTGAGGTCAGTGGCACTCTCCCATGTGTTCCCCCTCTCCTCTTGTGTTCACAAGGAGCAATGGCAAAATAACTGTGTTAGGCAGGATTCAAATGGTATGGTTTTTTTTGTGAGGGTTTATTACACTGAACGTATGGTACATTTAAGGCAGTGGAAAGGTCCTTGTTGATTTCACAAATTATTTTAGTCCCTGTCAGTAACAGTTCTAGAGAAGTTTTTGTGTTTCTATTAGCTAATTAAGCAATTTTAATATCTTAAAAACTGTTAGAAGTGTCATTCTGGGGTCTGGTTTTCTCTTACGAAGGAAAAAACCAATCCTTATGGAGACCTGTCATTTCAAGAAAGTCATCCACAGAAACAAAACAGTATATTTTAGCTTGAAAATCTAATTTACATAGTTTGTCATTTGCAGGATGTAAAATGATGTCTTCTCCAATATTGTCAGCAGGACACAGAATTGAACACATGCATAAAATTATTAAGGACTCTCTAGCTACGGCTTTTCTTATTGAAAGAGTCTGATATAAATAACAAATTCAAGGCCTGATTCTGTGATCACAAGGGTTTCATTGTGGTTTGAATAGATACATGTATAATCTCATGAATTAGGATTTATAGTTTAAGTCCTTAGTCACAGCAGAGTCACAGTGGAAAATGGTAATTTAAAGCTGGACGAAGAATCTGTATCTTTTTGCCAGCCAGTTGAGCATTGACTACTTCCAAAGAAGTTAGCCGTAAACTGAGAGCACCCCTGCATTCTGAATTCTTGTTAAGGTTGCCATAATTTCCCTGTATTCCTGCCTTGCTTTTGATTTTGTACGCAATCACGTGCATTGCCTGATAAACACCTTCTCACGTGTATCCTTGGCATGCTCTGCGTGAAGAGATTCCCTCAAGTTTGCTGAGAGCCTCTGAAGAGGTGCCGGTGTTGGGTGAAGAGCTAATCATAGGGCAGCAGAGTGTGCATAAACCTGCACATTTGTGAAAAATCAGATTAGAAGCAGGTACTAAGGACAATCTCAGGTTTTCAAGAATTTGTATTGTTTATGTGGTTGGATCAGCAGATGGCAAATGTGACTCAGTATAAACGTTACATAATTCTTCTAGGGAAAATAAAATCTCAAGACTGTGCTCTAATTGAAATGATCGTCCAGAAAGCTGTTGAAGAACAGTATGGAGAATCAGCACAGAAATATCAATGGAGCAGATGCATGCAGTAGCCAGCAAATTCAGTAAGATTTTATGAATGTAGCAAGGCTCAAAACCCCAGTAAACCCATAGCCTAGTGCCCCAAAAAAAGCCGTGAAGGCCAAATAGGAGATTTAGTTTCTTTAACAAATAGGGGAGAAGAGAGTATCAATTTGAAAAGTAAAAAGGAATGTAAGAAGCACTATTTAATGGAAGGGTTAAACGTGGATAAATTTCAAGGGCTACTGAAGTGAAGAATTGAGGACATGGGCTGGTCTATTTCCAGAAATGAAACTGACAGTGGACTGTAGTAAGAAAAACAAAGTATCTAGACTGAGTTCAATGTAAATTGTCAAACCTATTCATTAGATTAAGTGGACTCCTTTGTGTTTTTAAATGTCTTAGGTTTATTGCTCCTGGTAATGTCACGACAACACTGTGGAGTGTTAAAATTTGTATGTATGGTAAGTAAGTGAATTAGACATAGAATGTAGAAACATACCTGTATAATTTGCAGTAGTTACAGATGAGAAAAATAATTTGTAAAACAGCAAAGAGATCTTTCAAAACGTTGTATGCTTTTTGAGCAGTGATGTTCCATATCACAGCAGAATTTTGATTCTATGATTTTAATATTTGTAAAGACACTTTAAGTTATGACCACTACAGCTGTCAGCGTCTAAGTGGCATCACACCTTCAATCTCAAAATTTCTCTCAACACAACATATGCTTTACCTTCTGTTTTCTTCCATTTTCTAAAACACCAGAGAGAGCACTTATCCTACCTAGAAATTCTTTAACTGGTTTGTCATTTGAAAGGACTAGAAGTGACTGTAAATAGCAGGGAGTTTTCTTAATGTTTTTACAATGCAACTATCACTCGCCTTTGTTCTCATATCAGGGTGACCAATTCTTCATTTCTTCCTCCTGCAGCCTCCCTGAATTAAAGGTAAATTAAATGGGTGCTTTCTAACATTCCATGACTCTTGCCTATTTCAAGCAGATGTGTGGAAGGGAGTATGAAAAACTGAATTGCAGGGTTTGAAGAAACATGATATTAAAAAATAGTTGTGTAGAATAACAAACATATTACATCGTATTTCAGGACCATGTATTATCAATTTGGTCACATAAAGATATAGGGAAGGCCTAAGATCCCGATTACAGATTCCGAGGGGCATTCTGAGACAGAGCACAAAATGCTAGAATAAACCATCAGCCCTTTTTGACAGCAGAAAATAAATTAGCATTAAATAGGCCTGATTATTATTCTAATTTTTGTGACGGCTGCCCAAGAGAAACCAGTATTTTTCATGCATCTGGATGGCAAGTGTTTTTCAGTCTTGATACTGTCTTTTGCTCTTTAGAGTGTATTTCTATAGCATAAAAAAGAAACTGAGTTTCAAGCCATGAGGTCTTGAGGCCAGGTGTGAGTGCCATCATGTCCTGGTTCCCTGCCAAGGTGGAACCCGGATGCAGGTCAGCCCTCCTCAAGGACAGGCTCAGCAGGTGGATGGCACAGTGGACATGGCCTCAGTTCGGAAAACTGGGACACACCATAACACTCACATGATGCTTAGTTTAGCTCTCACCACTGAAATATGCAAAAGGACTTGCATCCTCCCCCACTGTGAAAGAAAATTATAGAAACTGAAGGTACTAAAACTAACTCATGAGGGATGTAAAAACACCAGGAGTTCTGTGGTCTTCAAAGACTGCACAGATTCTTGGACACAGCTGATTAAGTAGCAGCTGAAGTAACATGTGAGGAAAAAGCCATTTTTGACAACTTAACCACAACAATCCTGTCTCTGACCAAACAATTCTGACTAGATCCCATTTTCTATAAACACTTACTTCCTTTCAAGCATGTTGGAAATTTGCAGGGGAAATGAATGGACAACCGGTCCCGTAGTGATTGTTGCACAACAGCAAGACACTGTCAGCAATTGCAGTGACCCCATGGCATCATTCTTACGGGGCTCTGAACACATTAAAGAAGAGCAAGAAATTAAACTGTGATTCTGTCTCACAGACGCTAACCTACAGAGCCATCTGAATATAGCATGGGAAGTGTGCTGCATTCCCCACAGGGCTGAAATGTCCCACTGCTGGAAAGTGTCAAGGACACACAGACTGCAGGTTGTGTCAGCGCTGGAAAGCCAAACCTCCAGAATATGGGCATGGGATAGTACTGACAGAAAGTCAAATCTGTCTGCCATGCCATTTCCAGTGCAATTGTGATTTTGCTCTGATGGCAGATGCTAAGGTTAGCTGTGATATCTATACATATCTTTACATGTATTTCTTGTGTGACAGCAGGTGGGATTAGCAATATGATTATTCATCCAATCCTTCTGCTCTGTGTTAGGTTTACATCAATGTGCTATCAAAATATGCCTGAGACTATTTTTCATGCATTAGAGAGAAATGCACAATCAAATGTGGATACAAGTTGGTAAGAGCAGCATGCTGATTAGGTGCCCCAATCCAGTGTGTGCTGACAGATACAGTACAGTATTAAAGCTTTGCCTGTGCTGCTTAATGCATAGCTTCCTGCATAAAAAACTTGTTTCTACCTTTGATACATTACAACCTCTTTCGGACTATAAAATATTTTCCTCTTCTTATCTTCCCTTGAGGATATGTACAACATTGCCTACACATCGGGTTTTGACTGCCTGAAAGAAGGATCATAGAGAATTGTCAGCTGAAACATGCAAGTGACAAGGGACTGCAACTGCAAGTACAGACAGCTGGTAGAATTGTGTGCAAGTGTTATCCATCAGTAACATCCAGGAAAGCACCGTGCGGGGCTGGTGCACTGTAAGGCAATAGCATAGCTAGAAGTGTTCTGCCAGGGGGTCTCTTCTGGTTTTGTCTGTTCTAACAGTAACTGTCCTACAGGAATGCGTAGTGGTAAATCACTCCTCAGAATCTATATAAATGGTTGAGTGAACTCTCATACGTTGTGCATTCTTTAGGTATGTTTGTATTTGTGCACACATGTGGTAATGACCAACAAGGCAGAATGTATCTGAAATTTCAAAGGAGAAATACATGACAAAGACAGATTTTTGATTCACGTCGCAGTGGGAATTAACCTGGAACCAAATGGACACAGCACTCTCTTTTTCTCAGTATAGCATTGTCAAATGTACAGTCTTCCACTGATTCTATTACTAGCTTTAATTTACCAAATCCTTGCAAGTTTTAGCTTTGATCCTTATTCTTAATACAAATGGTGCAGATAGCTAACTTTGCACTGGATTCTTGGTCTGGCCAGGTTTGTTTTTGTTTTGTTTTTTTTTTTTTCCAGTGCACACAGTTGAAAAAGTAGTTGACATTTCAACTACCAGGGCCTTTCTTTACAGGCCAAGTCCAAGGTGTTAATTGAAGTTACAGTCCCATAAGCAAAAGCTTTGTTGAAACAAATCAATAAATAAAAATAACTTGCCTGGACCAGATTCAATTCCCCAAAGAGTCTGAAGAACCTCAGATCCAACACTCATGAAATAAAAATGATGACATGGGAGCTATTGTTTCAATTGACCTTGGTACTAGATGAGTGGAAGGTGGCAAATGTGATCCTAATAGCTCCTAAGGGGCTTGAAGGGGACCTCGAAAACTACTTAGTTGGTTTGCATCCTTGGAAAATTGGTAGACACGTGGCTGCATACAACCGTGAAGATTCAGTACAGCTTTTGGAGAAGCAAGTCATGTCTCGTGTTTCTGCAGAGTTCTTTGGAGGAGTCAAAGAGCATATAGAAAATTGCAAGTCAATCAATAGGTTGTATTTGGCTTTCCAAAAAGCTTTTGACAAGGTCCTCAGAGAATACTTTTAAAGAAATCAAGTTATTATTAAGAGGGAAGATTCTCTTGTGAGTGGACAATTGGTTAAAGGAAGGAAGGTAAAAGGGAAAACTGGCCAGTTTTCACATTGGTGAGAGGTTGTCAGCACAGCTGTGTAGAGGTCTCTTCTAGGACCTGCACTGTCCAGCAGGCTCATAAAGGGTCTTTGAAGAGAATAAGAAGTGAAATGAAGTAGCAAAACAACAGTTTTCAGGACAGCTTGGACTAAAACTGAGTATGAAAGAGTGCATTGTTCTAGTAAATAGTAACACTGACAAAAGAAAGGAGTAATTCTTTAGTGGAGGGATATTTTGGATTCCCGTTTTACAATTCCAGAACTGCTGTTACGTCTCCATACATGTCTATAAAAATGTCCATTTAATGCTATATGGTAATCAAAATGGCAAACACAATTATTGGGAATTATTAGGAAAGGAAATAAGCATCAATATGTCAGCGTATAAAACCACTGAGTTTGTCTTTTCTCAAAAACATTACATCAGAACTAAGCAATGTACAGTAAGGGCGAAGAGCTATAATCAGATGTATGGTATATACAGTCTTTGTAAAGCCTAAATAGACTAGGCCACTTTGGCTTTGAAAAAATGATAACCATAGGGAGATATAAATAGAAGGATGTAAAACAAGGGACATGGAAAAGGTAAATATAAAACAATTCTTTTTCCTAAAGAAGAACTTAGGAATCACAGTGGTCAGGGGACAGACTTAAACCAAGTTAATATATTGTTTTCATTCAAATATTTTAATTTAGAATCGGCTTGGGGTTGATTTGTATTCCACTTGGAAACACGTGCTTTTATTCTGAGAAGTGACATTTTAACATGGACCTCTGTGTGCACACTGATAGCAACACAGCACAAATAACAGGTGTGTAAGCTTTGCTCATCATCTTGCTAATCTATTTTATCTCAGGTTACTGCCTTGTGTATGAGTGTAGTTTAATGGAGTCTTCATATGTAAATTAAAATACACACCACAGTGTTTACTGTGGGTTTGTACCGTACATATACAACCACACAGTTATTCTGATGTTAAAGGTACTGCTGCTGTCTGTCAAAAACCAGTATCAAATTTGTCAGAAATGGTTATTTTGTAAAGCTGGTACTTTGCTCCTAGCACAAGATTAGAGCCCCAACATATTTTACTCAGTTAGTCCAACAGTAAAAAGGTTCTTCATTTAAA
The DNA here is from genome assembly GCA_013400495.1 of Nicator chloris. Lineage (NCBI taxonomy): Eukaryota > Metazoa > Chordata > Aves > Passeriformes > Pycnonotidae > Nicator > Nicator chloris. The sequence goes on along the minus strand of WAAE01006537.1, from coordinate 93,691 downwards.
TTACTTATTCAAGCCCCACAAAACAACAGTCTAGAGTGTGTATTAAAATCAGACAGCTAGTCCTGCACTGCCTAGGGAAGAAAGTTATTGCTTTTTGCATGAGGACATGGTTATGCAGTGAATTTCTTAATATCAATTACCTCTTGTGTAACTGGATTACAGAGGAAAATATTAACATGAGTAATTTGTTTGCTGATGTGCAACTCCCTCATTTTGAGCCTTGTAACAATACAATAGGTCTTGGTCTAAAAAAATAATTGGTAAAGTCTATGGATAAGCCAGCCAATTAATTTGATTTAGTTATTCATCTGAACTGAAGGTGACTACCAACCGCAGGCAGAAAGCCCTGATTTTATTTCAGCAGCTAAGTAAAAGCTAAGATCTCAAAAGAAGAACCATGCACAAAAAATTATTCCATGTAAGATTAATGTTTCAAGAACAATATACCATACTGACCTACCCCAGAGCATCAGTAGCAAAGGTAGCAGAGAGGATTACAGGAATTCCAGCATATCCACGACACTCTTCTAACTGGAGCTGATTCAGAAAAACAGATCTAGGAATTAATTAATCTTTGCATTCTTTCACATTGGAAGAAAACTAGTGCAGCTATTTGTGACAGAAGTTCTATTTCCATATTCTATTAAGAGTACAGAAAGTACAGAGACCAACTCTGCAATGGATATGAAAATAGGCTGGCATAATCCTAGAAAAATACACAATAACTAATGCAAAGTAACCTTTAATCAAATAATTAAGTATACAACAAATTGGAGCTAAAATGATCCACCTCCAATAAAACTGGGTGAATAACTAAAGTAGGATGAATAATAAGTGGGAAAATTCTGAAGTCACATAAATCTGATAACTGCTGTTTTCTTACGTTTGTTTCCTCTTTTCACACCTTTGGACCTACCACACACTGTAGTTTTCTGAAAATAGACTTTTGTAATGGCAAATTAATGAACTTCTATGACACTACTATTTTATCACATCATTCCTTTTTATATTGAAGATACAATAAAACATTTTTAAATTCGAAACATCAAAATATGGAACTGCCCAGTTTTATTTTGATGTTAATATTTCATTAAACTATTGGTTTACTCAGCAATATCCCAGTGAAGACACTACCCTGCATTAGCCCAATCCCTTTTCACAGAAACCTTCAGGTTGGAAAAGACCTTTAAGGTCATCGAGCCCAACCATTGCCCCATCACTGCCAAGTCCACCACTGCACTGTGTCCATTAAGTGTTACATCTACACGTCTTTAAAATACCTTCAGGGATGGTGACTCCACCACTTTCCTGGCTAGACTGTTCCAGTGCTTGAATATATTTTTGGTCCAGAAATTTTTCCTAATGTCCAACCTAAACCTCCTCTAATGCAACTTGAGGCGGTTTCCTTTTGTCTTATCACTTGTTTCCTGTGAGGAGAGACTGAAACATTTCACCACCACCACCATATGAGCAAGGAAACAACAGTTCAGATTTTCTGTGGAAGCCAAGTCAATTTCTTTTTTTTTCTGGTAGGATTGTTTTTACATCAAATCATGTTTTCCAATTATTTTGAATGTTTTGATACATTTCTAAGGTACCTGATCTAATGCACATTGTGTATATGGTAACTAAACATTCATAGCACCTGATTTGATATTCAGCTTTTCTTTTTATTGTGCATTTCTCTCTTGCTGCGATTTTTAAATTCACTTTCATAGAAATGCTCAGTCTCTCTTTTCTACTTCCTTCTATAACACGACCCTGTCTTTCTCACTGTTAGGATAGGTAATGAAAATGTACATCATGCTGAGGACATGTTTGTGCTACAGCTCTGCCTTATCCTTCTTTAGTTATACACAACTTCAATTAAGTTCTCACAGTAATCACCTCCAGTGTTTCAGGCTCAGATTCTTCTGGCAGGTCGGTTTCCAGTGAATATCAGGAATGTTAGAGTGGGTGAGATTGGATACTGAGTACCTGATACCTAAGTTTCCTGTTATTCATAAATCCCACTTGATGTAGGGTCTCCTGATTGGCATAAGAAATTTCCAAGGGTCATTAAAGTGAAAGGACATCAGCAAAGTGGGAGATTATGACAGTGTTTGTCAGTTAATACCCAGCTAACACATGCAGTATGATGTTGCTCCATATATGAGTTTTATCACCAGATGGAGAAGAAAAAAATAAATCTGTTACTGCCTATACATTACTATTTGCTGCTAAGTAAAAATATTCCCTTTGATTCCAGCAGCTGTGGATTTAAAGGCAGCCACACTGACATTAAGGATGACAGCTATTCAGCCTCACAGGAACACATTTTCATGAATAAGGTGCTCAGAATTTGTTCTAGTGTATTGTTTTCCTTATGCTTATCTGAAACACTCTTCCTTTTTCCTCCTTGACTTACAGTAGCTAAATAAGAGACATGTTTAGCATAATAAAAAGGCAAAAGAGATTTACTCTAGGTTGCCTTTGCCTGCTGAAGTATTTTGTCAAGTCCCATTTCAAGGAGTCTTTTAAATCTTCTTAACATTATGACTTTGAAGGAATTCTTTCCTGTTGCATAAGCTGAAAATGCTTCTGATAATTGCAAAGGAAGGTTTAAGAACAGCATTCAGGTCATGATCCCTCTCAGATATATCTTCAGATGAGCATGAGTTTGAAACTTAACTTGTAGTTTCCGTGGGTTACATTGCCAGCTGATCTGGAGGGATTTAGGACCCAGTTAAAGCAAATAGCTCTGATACTGCTTTAAAGAATTTCTCAATGACTGTTTGCAACTTACCATATTTCTTACATTACTTCTGGATAGGAAATGAAATGCTAGGGGTGATATTTTTTATAATTCTTTAAGAAAGCTCTAGTGTAAATACTTTAAGTATATATATATATATATACACACATACAAACTCAAAAAGGCTGTAAATAGTTGTTTTGTTGGATTTTTTTTTTTTGTGAATACTGCAGAAATATCAAATCTCATGTTTAGAAGAAAGTGATTTTTCAGGAGACTTCCTGCTATTTTCCTGCTAAATTTGAGCAGAGAAGCCTCATTTCTACATCAAACTCAGTTCAGGTAAGCAGCTGTGATTTGCTGGTGTTCAGTATATTGTCATGTTCTGCAACATGTTCTAGTATGTGGCACTGCAGGATGACACCTTAAAAAACTCTATTGTACCTATCCTGAATTGCAGCCTCTTGTTAGAAATAGAATTAAAAATAAGTGGAAGGAAAAAACTACATTAAGATTCCATAGGAATTAAGAGACAGCTGCTTTCTATGCTATTTTCTCTATTTGACAAAAATAAGGCAACCCCATTCCTACAGTAAATTTTATATAAATTCCTTTTCTCTCTGCTTAGTCATTCTGCCTGTAAGTTTTTGAATAGCCAAACAGGATATAAAAAGAAATAACTCCAGATCACTTACCACACATTATAGTGTTAATATAAACTGTCATGTTAGATTACCATCTGGTGAAGGTGGGTAAGGTAAGCATTTGTAAAGGATTACATATGGTTATTCCCAATGAAATATAGGAAAACTTTCTATATGTTCCTTTTATTAAAAACAAGGGGTTTTTCTACTTAGCAAAAAAATTGAATGAATAAATTGTTGATTTCAAAGTGGAGCTTTTCATCAATACAATGATAGGAAACCCAGAAAAATTTATTCTACATTTTTAAAAGATAATGATGAAGCACCACAAATCAAGTAAAAATCTTACCATAAAAGGGACAATATGCAGAAAAATAAGTTTTTATAATTTATTTAAAGCTAAAAGGGAGAATAAAAACTTTCTTCTGACACTGTTCAGGCAGTTAATGTGATTTGCTTAAAGAGGAAAACATATGCCATAAAGAAGGCAGTAAGAACAAAGCCAAGCTATCTAAATTTGGGGGAAAGAAAGGAAAGGAAGGAAGGGAAGGAAGGGAGGAAGAAAGGAAAAAAGGGAAAGGAAGGAAGGAAGGAAGGAAGGAAGGAAGGAAGGAAGGAAGGAAGGAA
>WAAE01006537.1:0-89275 GCA_013400495.1 Nicator chloris | reverse complement strand
AGAAAGAAAAGAAAGAAAGAAAACAACCAACCCCTGATCTACAGTCACGTTCTGAACTGGAGCACCAGACGGGGATGGAAGCTCCAGGCAGACCGGTGACCCTTCCCAGGGAATGCCTCCCGCTCCGCCCCCTGGCGGCGGCGCTGCCCAGCGCGGGGCGGCGCCGCTTCCCACCGACCTCCGCCGAAACACTCGCAGCCTCTTCTTACCGGCAAGACGTTCACCGGCACGCACTGCAACATGGCCATTCTCCCTGCAAAAGCATTTTCCAGTGCTCAAAAACTCCACGTTACTAGAACAATATAATTCCACTGGCAAAGGTGGTTTCTGGCAGTTGCGCCATCCGTGGTAATGGTGGAATGAGGTTTGCAGTTTTTCCACAGGTCAGTTGGGCGGAGGCTGCCTCTTTATTCAGCACTTACTGCCTCAGACTACGTTTCCGAAGCGCTCATTTGTCCATGTCTCTGTCAAATGTTTAAAATACTTAACCAATTATGTAACTCAAATTAAATCATGGTGATTTCAAATGGACTCTGTCCTAGGAAAACTGCATTAACCAGTTCACACATTATTCTCCACACACTGCCATCTTACTCACAAAGAAGATACAGCATGAGTTCATCTTATATTTACTTCCAAAACAATGCTCTCAGAGATTGTTAAAACAGCATTAAGATTTAATACTGAGATTACATGGCAGAAAGCTTTAGGACATATCTTCCACTAATACTAAAATGAGTGATGGCAACAAAAAGAAAGGCAGGAGATAGTGAAGGAATAATAAAATACAGATACTTTAATGTAACTGCTTAGAAGTGGCTTGGGCAATGACAGACAAAGCCAAAAAATTACCTTTAAAAAAAGTAAGTATCTACCCATTTAATTAGCTGGCAATATGAAAGATTAATCTCTTTGGGATGGAGAAGTTACCCCTTATTTTGGGAGAGGCTATCAAGCGTTTAGTTGATTTTTAAAGATTTAATTTCTGCACTTGTTTCAACTAGCAAGTAGCATGACACATACTTGTAAGCATTCTATAGTATTTGAGAAGCTGAGAGTTGCAAAAAGTTCTTGAAATATTAAAGTGTTCAAAAATATCTTCTGTAAACTTTAAAATCAGAACAATTTCAATTAAGATTTTATATAAACATGCTAAAAATACCTAAAACGGTAAACAACTGTAACTACACAGCTTTTATTTACCAGCAATCTTTACGTTTTTTCTTAATTTTATTGCGAAACAAAGCATTGTTCCTCCAGGAAAGACCACTATTGCCGTCCAAGTTTTGCATCCCTTAACGCTGAGTAACAATATTAGCATGATCTTGGTGCTGCCTGTGCTCTCAGGTTTCCTGTTATTACTAAGATGAGCAGGTCACCGTCAGAGAACTCAGAGGAGTGAGCTGAGCATGCTGCTTGGTGCTGCACCACTGGGAGGCACAGTGAGCCTCAGCACTGGAGCTGTGCTTCAGCACTACAAAGCCTGCCACTGGGTTCACAGTCAGGCACAAGAAATGGGGCTGCTGTTCCAAAGCCAGTCAGCAGATGTGAAGTGGCATGGGCTGGAATTAAAAAAAGATAAGGTTGTATTGCGGGGCTGTCAAAAAACTCATTTCCCTACTAGGAGGGGTGAATTAGTGGATTTCACAGCAAGTGCCCACAATTTCATTGCTACTTAACACATCCGTGAGGTGATGTTCTGTTCCTACAGTAGCGAAAAAGACATTGATTTATGCCAGCTGAACTGGAATCTGATGTACTCTCTAAAATGTGCAGACGACAACAGTGAGCTGAAAATCCACTTGAAGCATTTTGTGATGAATGTTTTAAGAACTAGACCAATGTGAGCATATTATTTTATATAGAAACCATTGTGTCCATCATTACTTACCTGACATCTGGTCACTGTAGGGAGTTTGCTTCTGCAATACTTACATACATTTGGCACTCTTGGAATTGTAGATGCTTAATACAAGTCTTTACCTTTATTATCACATTCTCCTTACATTTATTATAAAATTATTTTGAATGAAGGCAGCCATTATCATGGCAGACATAGGAAGTTTTCTGCAGCTAGCAGTTACCCTTTAGAGATCACTTGGGATCCCAGATTAAGACTCCCAAATAATTTCCTAAGTGAGACACTGTACAAACAGACATGGCTAATGGAACTAGGAAATAAAGGACTTAGGCAGAAGGGGCCCCAGCAGGTATGATCTCTACAAAACTCCCTCTTCACCAGGCCTTTATAAGTTATACTGTAAGGCCACAGAATTTTCATTTAAAACTGGTGCTTACCAATACAGTTAGAGTTGCAGTAAGAACTGGAACAGCACATGCCAGAAAGATTCAGTGACCAAGCCTGGGAAAGGGCACAGCCTCTTTCAGATGAGCTGATGTGACATAATTAAACATTAGACATTAAACCAGCATTTCTAAACAAGATGAAGAGTGTTAAGCTAAACTGTAGACCAGTTTAAATTTCCATAGAAAATGTAAAACAAAACATGGTAACAGTTTTCCTACTGAACTTCTGGAGTCAGTTTTCTATATACAGTGAAGTTCTTCAAACTATCTTCCATTTAGGTCTTGGCAGAATAAAAGCAGGAGGCTCTACTGATAGTACAAATTTCCTGTCTAGGAGGTTATGAACACCAGCAGAGCCTTGAGGATGAATTAAGCCTTTTTTTTAATTCGGAGGCTTTTTGTAACTATATTTAGCATAACCTATTAGAGCTTAGTTTAACTTTGTACTTTCAAATATTAATAAGCTAACTCTCCCTCTGCAGTTTTTTCTCAATAGCAGAACACATTTCAGAATGACGCAGTACTGTGATAACTCTCAGTGATAACCCTCAGTATTGTCAAGCTCACAGCCAAGCACACCCATCTCCTCTGAACTGTCCACAGCTGATGTTCATTACTGTACAACGGCCATGAAGTAGAAATGTATTCAGTTTTAATGAAGTGCTAGGAAGTGATACCCTGAATTTCAACAACTGTACTGAGAAGGGCTGGTGTGGGCTGTTAGTTTGGATTTGTTTGCAATTGTTTTTTCTCAAAATAAGCAAGTTGTAGTTTATGCAGTAAAAAACCCCAGGCATTTGATATTGCTATTTATTTCTTTTTAAAAATTAGATAATTCTCAAAGTAATATTCTAGCAACATGCTACTAAGCACTCTATACATTCCTTCTTCAGAAAAATTCCAAATAGATCTTGCCAAGGATAAACCAAATACGAATTACTTTAATAGTACCAACCAGTTAAACCAAAGGAGAACTCCTCCCCTGAATCTGACATTATATTTATGTGATATTGCACCAATCATATTTAATACTGTGTTGTCTTATATAACTATTCAAATACAAATGTTGAGTTTCTCTAATAGAAACATTGTGTGTATATTTTTTCATCTAATTCAGAATAATAAAATAAAAATTTCCATGGGCATTAAGGAGTTTCAACTAGAGTTTCATACACCAGGTTTTAAAATAGTGCCTGAACCAGTTCTTCCACAGAATTCTTGATTAAAATCTGCACATTTTCAATAACTATTCCAGCAGTGCAAATTATGTGTCCTCCAAAAAGTTTTAATGAAAACCATTTTAATTAAAACTTGTTTGACAACCTGAATATGCAAAGTCAAACCACAGGATACTAAATACTTTTTGAGATTTGTTTGCTTATCTACAAACAGAACTTCCCTCCAACATCCCATGGAGCAGAAACAATTGTGGTAGCAATTAAAAGATTTTCATTTGTCAGATTCAAGGTCACTAGTTAAATTATTCAGTCAGTTTTACTTCCAGCAAAGACAACCTCTTACAGGCATGTATGGTTTTGTATGTTGTTTCCTAAATTGTTTAGAAGCACATTTATAGTCTCTATTTTACAGTGTTGTGCTTTTTTACTTTTTCATCTGTACCGGTTTTTAGCTGAAAATTATTGTTCAATTTGTACAAATCACCCATAATTTAAACTGTATAATTACATTTCATGTAATCTCACAATTTCATTGGGTAATTAAGTGATTCTCTACAGCTTTTTTATCAAAAAAAAAAAAGCAATATACAACTAATGAATCCCAGTAGGATTTTTTCCCCCTCACAAGCACTGACATTACTTAGTTAAACACACTGAACCAAATCCTTGGGCATGTCTGATGAGTTGTGCTGGAATCAGACACGCATCCAAAATGGCTCAAAGCTCAGCTGTCACAAAGGACCAGATCCTATATCAGGGCTATATCCTCTTCACAGAGAAAGGAAAAATAAAGTGTGAATGTCTAAATTACATCAGCTGTACAGATACAGTGGACCTTCACACAGAAGGAAAGCCCAGTGGTATGCCCTCTTATTTAAATTCTCCAGCATTGACTGTTTTATTTTAGGAGTTCATATGGAAAGGATATATGGAACTCTATAGCACCAGAGGATTATACTTAAAATCCTCCCGGGGAAAATGACACTGAATGTAGGGCCAGTTTAGGGCTGGTATTTTAATTTTCAGTAGCTATACTATTCTAGAGGATCTAGCCTGTATCATCATAGTGCAAATGTAACCTCTTGTATAGATATCTTCTGGCAACATTCAAACAACATAACCTTAGAAAGACAGCTACACCTTGTTAGTGAAGCGTGGTACATGGACTCTATTGTGTACCCAGGCACCTTCTTTCATTGCTGAACCATCCACTTTTCAGAAAACATTTTAAAAATAACATTTCCTTTGATAATATTAAAAGTAGATGATATGATTTTTTTTCCTCAGTAAATTAATAAAGTACAGTATAAACTGATTTTTCAAAAGTCATTTCAGTTTAAAATGGGTTGAGGAAAGTTACAATGTTTAATGACAATTTCAGAATTTGGTTCACAAACATTTTTTTTGTAATGAGAAAACTTTGTCTGTAAGCAAAAAAATAACCACATTTTCAAGTGATTTGCAGACGGTATTTTAGGTGCCACCACCACCTGCAGTTATGATGATGATGCTTTGCACCAACAGAACACTGTCCTACTGATGATCAACGTTCATCTTCTTTATGTGATGAAGCAAGGCATCTTTTTCCATTTGGACCTCAGCAAGAGCCATTTTGGCTTTGGCTAGTTCCTGTTTGAGACATTCATTTTCTTCAATAAGCTGAAATGATCGGGTTAGAAAAGAAAGCTATTAGTATCTAACTCCATACTGACAACTTTTTCCAGTAACTTTTAAAATACCAAATGCTCCCATTCATTGCTGGGCAGAGGTTTGCTGAGGCTGAGTCAATTGCAACTGATTCTCAGTCAGTGACTGTAGAACATGGAGAGAGTTGATGCAATTAGCTCAAAAGGTGGGACAGCCAGTGTTTCAGCTATGCCATTTCCATTTTGGAGTTGAATGGAAATGACCCAAGATTCTGAGCTCTAGGCACAGATTCTTACCCAGTGAGAAAAACAGCCAAATTCTTGTGTGGGTTCTGTCATCATCCATTCAAAATCTGAGTATGACTGATAGATCAGTAAGGGTCTGACCAAACAGCCAAGTTCCTTGTCTTTGACAGTTCTGTACTACAGGAATGAGGGAGATGAGGAGAAGAAAACTCCCTTATAAAACTCTCTCTGACGTAAAGGAAAAGAGTCTGTGTGTAGTGTATTATTACACTATTTAGAAAGCAGTATTAAATTGTTGAACCACACTACAATACCCACAATTCGTATCTTCCATCTCAAACAGATTTTTAAACAGAAGTGTATCACAGGCCCACCCCCAGATAGCCTTACAATTATGATTAATAATGATTGTAACATAATTTTGAGGGGGCAAGGTGAAGTCAAAATGAATTCTTAATACCTCATTTTTAAGGAAGTCAGATGAATCCCTGCTTGATTTAGAAGGTCTGGGTGTTTCCCAGGTAGTTTGCGTGGCTTGGTCCTGTGTTTTACGTTCAACAGATCCCACTGCTTGCTGCAATGTACTGCTTGAATTCTTCATCTTTGACACATCATTTACTTTTTGATTGTCTGTATTACAGAAATAGTGTGCAGGGGTTTTGTCAAAAAAATTTTAAATTTTATTCTCATCAGAACAAAATTAAACCCACCTAAAACAAATATAATATTAAAGTACATTGATATTTGCCTCTCAAAATCAAATTTAAGAATAAAATTTAATTAAAACTCATAACCTTTTAGAGGAAGGAAGAAAGAATATGTAACTTCCAGCCTGAAGAAAATAAACACATTTTTATACCAACCTGTATCATCACCACAGAATACGCACTCTGAATAATCAGAAATTTGAGACCTCTTAATATTGCTATTAACTGTCTTATTAGTTAGTATTATGTCTTAGTATTGCTATACTGTCTGCAAGTCTCTCTGAAGACTGCATTTACATTTAAAGCCATAATGAGATAAATCTGCAGAATCAAGATTTAAATTAGAAAATAACTTTAATTACTTGGCATTAAAGAAACTTTCTAGCATTTGTAACTGAAGTGCACTATAACATCTGTTAAAATATACTGTTGTACATCAAGGGAAGACGTCAGGGTCATGGTTTTTTAGTAGTTTCTACCACTACCTGCAACACAAAACAACAAAGATGGTAACCACCTTGGTAATCTGTAAAGAGAGGCACTTTTTTTTGTTTGCTTTGTAGCAACAAAGGAACCCTAAACTTATCATGATGAAGTGATATGCACTGATGAAGCATACCCTGATGACATTATAAGCATATTTTTATTTCTCCCAGGTTGATTCAAGTGTGGGTTCTCACAGCCAATACACTACTCAAAAAAGTAATCTTCCTTTCTGTGACTACGCTTAGAATTACGGCATATGGCAACATAGCTTACACAAATTACCATCAGTTATCTTTTCATAATTGGTCACATGTATGCACTAAGGAAAAAACAAGAGGATTATAGAACTGAGACATCAAGGTGCAGGAACATACAAACCTCTAATGAGAAAAGTGCCATCATCATTTCTTTCTATCCAGAGGATGTCAATATGCAATTTTATGGGTACCAGCTCAGATGCCTTAAGATTTTCACGTGGACTGTCATCCTAAAAAATACACATAATAAAAATGAGTTTACAAGGAAATCAAAACAGATAATTAGGATGTTTATTTAAATATAAGTGGATTTAATAAAACTTGAAAGGGAGTGTTTCAGAGCAGAATTTTCTAATGGGAATTTTCTAATGGGATCTCCACTAAACTTTGGCTCCATTTTTTTCCCCCCAGGGATCGTATTAAAGGCTCAAAATTATCTCTGGAGTAAGTCTGCTGAACTCAATATATAGTCCAACTAAAATACTTCAAAGTGTTTTTACAGACATCTCAATAAGATTATACCCCAACTCAAGACATTTGTTAGCTCAGGAGCTCTCTGAGTCACAGATAAGAAGCCTGTGCTATATAGTATCTGATTTTCCCTTGAACAATTTAAAGATTGAATGGGTACAGCTATCATTCTTGAGCAGATTTTGTCTTTTCAGAATTTAGTTTGGGATGACACCAGCTACAGTTTAGTTATACCACTGTATTTAACAGAAGAGAAACTTCACAAATTACTTCTCTGGGGTCTCCCCAGGAAATCTTTATAGTTCATTATTCCTGTCAAACAGAGTTACGGCAGCCGGTATAATCAGAAACTATACATATCAGCATTAAATGTGTACCATGAAAACTGTTGAGATATAGCTTCCAAAGTTTCTAGAAACAGCATTGAGATTGCAGCAGAAAATGCAAACAATAAAATAATCTTTCTTGAATTGCTCCCTTGCCATGAAACACACTGCATCAAGTCTCATACAGAAGAAATAAAAGAACATACTGCATTGAATAGGCAATGCAGCACACATTTGAACCATATCTTCTCACTCTATAATACCCAACAACTCTACAGAAATGAACGATATCTATGTTAGATTTGCAATTTTGTCATCGTGAGTAACTTCACCATGACTTGTGCGCACTGCTGAGTGAGCACTTTGGTGCTCTTGCTGCCAAATAGAATCTTGTTGCCAATTTATTATTGTACATTCCCCATCTCAAGCAGCTGCTTTCTCAAGAACTTTTTGCTTAAGTCTGCCTTCTTGCCAATGAACCAGCACAACCCTGGTTTTAAATGCAAGTGACTATATGTAAAGACTTTGCTATTTGCATTTGGGCATTCATGTTTGCGATCCACTGAGGAACGCATCCATAGCTCTTACAGAAAATGCTTGTGCTAATCTCGTAGAGAAGGAACAGCTCTAAAAGAGTGCCCAAAGATCCTCAGGGGATGGAAGGGCTGTATCACTGAGGGAAGGAATACTGATGTATTTTGAGTAGGACACAAGACAATTGCCTTTCCAGTCAATAATGATCTTGGCAGAATCAAGACCTTAGCCCCAGATGTAGAACTGGAGCTGCTCTTCCAATCCTCACCTTGTTCAAAGTTTGCACGGGTGATTATTACTGTCCAAAGCAATGTAATAATTATCTTCATGTTTGTTTTTCTGTTGTTCTACACCCCTCAAAAAAGTGTCCTTATCTTTATATTCTGTGGTTGTGCAGCACAGAATTCATCATCTTCTTTAGATGTCTGAAAGAAAGTCCCCTAAGAGACTTGAGCAGAAGCATCCTCTTAATGTTTTATTGTTAATATTTTAAGATATGGTGCTGAAAAATGCTTGCATTGTTTAGTCTCTGTTTCTAGGTAGAGCAGAACGTGAAATTTGGGGTGTAAGAAACAGTGTTCAAGTGGTTTGTACTGGAATTCCATAACGTTTTCCTTATTTGTACAGAGCTTTCATTGCAAGAACTATCCTCCAACTAGGAGAGATAAATAATCTCGAAAATCCATGGTTTCTAATTAGAAAACTATATCCTTTGCCAAGCAAAAAAGCCCAACCAGAAAAACCCACATTGTGCCTCTAGAAGCTTGATCTACCTTACATATAAAATTCCCAGACACTGTCACTCTACAAGAAAGATTTGGGAGAGGAGGAAAAAGTATAAAGTATTAATTCATACAAATAGCTTGGTCATGCAGATAATTCCCCTCCAGGCATACCACAAAGCTGACCAAATCTATGGATTTTTAAATTGTTTTAGTGTTATCTAAAGACCTTTCAGAGTATGATAGCAGCTTCTTTGAAGTTAACTGTATCCATATTAGTAGTTTATCATCAAAGACACAAGAACACAATTTTTTTAGAGCAGCCAAATATCTCATTGTTAACATACTTTTAAATTAATCCTTGCATTAGAAACTTTTATCTTCATAGGCATCACTTCTGCGACAGTTTCATCTTCTAGAAAATGCTGAATGTTTGTGAGAGATGATGTTAGAAATTCAGCACTGAAGTTCTCCACATGACACTGAAGAAACCCATTTTTTACAGCTAGCAGGGAATGTACAATAGCACTAGGCCCGCTTTCCCATCTCAGACTAATCTCAGGTGATGAATTAACAGGTCCAGCCACAGATTTACAGTCAGAACCTGTTGCAAAAAGAAAACAAATTTGCATTAAAATTTTGCAGTGTACAAAGAAATTGATTATGATGTAATTATTTTCGCCTCTATTGTCCAACTGATTTTCCAAAAAGTACCATAAAAGAATTATTTTTCATAAAAGGCAGTGTTTTTATTCACAAAATGCAGTGCTGCAAATATAGAACTTCAGAGCAAATTTCTAAGTGTATCACTTCAAAGTACAAAAATAAAGAGTACATATAAGGGCTAGTACCTCACTGTGACAAGAGAAAGGACAATGCAGAAATATCACCATCCACAAAAAAGAATTTGTGTTTCCATGGTGCCTTGACAATGGAAAACCCATTATTTTGCATACTTTTTCACTAAGTCCCTAAATTTCAATTCAGAAAAACATTAAAGTCACTTCACTCTCTCAGGAGAGCAGGTATTTTCTTGGAAAGGCTGAAGTTTCTGACTTAGGAACCATAAAGAGCAATGCAGTAAGAGAGTATGACCACATACGCATTACTGGAGTGGCAACAGACTTGAAAGTTAAAAAAACTCTGGCACTTTCTTGCTAATTGCAGTATCTTTAATCAGTAAGGACAATTGCAACATTCAACCTAAAAAGTTCTAAAAACCATAATAAACTAAATGAAAGTAAACTAAAATAAAAATTAAAGATAACCAGGTTGGATGGAGGGGTGTTGGGGGTTGTGACCAGTATTCATTTCTTGTACAAAATAGTTATCCCATGAGATTCTCAAGTCATCTCATCCCTATGATGACTGACCTACAGGAATTATCTCTATGACAAGAAGCACAATCACAAGGAACTATAGAAAAATCAGCACTGAAGCTTGAAAGGGACCTCAAGAAAGAAACTCAAGAAAAAGCAACTGCATTATGTCAATTCATCATGCAACAGACACTGCCTAGAGCTACAGCAGCCTGACAACGTAATTGATTTGCTTTCCTATTTGTTCATTAAGTGGGTTCCTCTTCCTGTGTAGTGTGCCAGTTCATGGATCGCTTGGCACAGCGGTAGAGTCAGGACTTATGCAGTTAACTACTGGCACTAGAGTCAGAGTAGATGGACTGACATCTGTCGATCTGGGCTGACAAAGACCAATGGCAAGATGAACATGACAATCTTCAGCCTCTGCCGTGAACCAGAATCTCTCCCTTTGTTACCTCTGTGAATAGAGGTTTCCACAACACCAACAGCCATGACTCCATCCTTCAATCTTTCCAATGTTTATAAGAAGTGCTAAATCTCACATTCCTTCCCCACAAAAACCCACCCCCAAAACCATACTGCAAGTATCAACTATCTTTTTAGGCTCAGTCTAGACAGGAGTGAATAAACTACTGGCAGCCCAGGAGAGAAGGGGCACTCTCCAGATAGAAGAACAATGACCACTCTGTTAAATTAATCCCTGCAACTGGTTCGGGAAACTTTGCTTCCTTCAAGGATCCATATTCTTCCCATACATACAGATAAAGAAATAAGCAGTAGGTGCCCTAAGTATTTCTGCACCTGAAAAGAGTGCCTGCATCATTGCTGGAAGAATCCAAAGTACAGAAAAGGAGCAGAGGAAAAGACCACACATTCAGCCTCAGCCTTGATTCAATTTTAGTTATCTTGCAGATACCTGAAAGGGGCAGCATCAAGGGAAGATGGATTAAAAATGTGTTAAACAATTTGGAAGCTGCTGTGAGCTACTGTTGCCATCTCACAAGCATATTAGCATGGTTAGAGCTCAGTAAAAGTACAGCCATCCCACAATAGCTCTGCCATACTCCATCCTGCCTTCTTTTGATTTTGCTGACAGGCAAGATTGGATAAAGTTGCAGTCCTGCATCCAGCCCTGCAAGGCACTGCACAGCTACCATGTAGCCTTCAGCTTAGTCCAGCTTTTAGCCATATTCTTCCCTTTTTAAATCAACTGCATTAACACTATAGTAGATTTTAAATGGTTATTTTCATCCAGAACATCTGGTAGACTGTAATTATAACTTGAGTATTCACTGTGTTGCATGGTTCCTCAGGTTACTGGTTTCAATTGTTAGTGCAGTACTTGAGAAAGTTTTATTAAAGGTCTTGAAGAGAGAGGTTGCTTTTATTGAGATATTATCATACACATTTGCTCACCTCTTCTTTTAGTTGTATTTTGTTACCCTTAACTCTTTTAAACAGTCTCTTTTGATCTGATTCTCAAGCTTTTTCCAAACTTTTTCTCTTTTTGTTCTAATAGAAATGAATATGTGACACAGGGAGCAGCAGCAGCTGCAGAAGATTCCTGACAGTATAGAAATCACAGCGGAGAGAAAAGATCAGTGGACGGAAGATGTACATTACAGAATAGGAGTGACCAGCAATGCATTAAAAACCAAAAAAAGTGTTCTTGGCTCACCCATTCAGGTACCCACAAGAAAGAGAAAGGAAGGGATATGAAGTGGAAGTATTTGGAGATTCCAATCATGTTATACCCTTTCTATCCACAAAATAATTAGACAGTGCACAAGCCTCTCATTATCATCTGCGAAGCACTGTCATTATCAGAGGTTCGAGCTGTAGATACACACAAGAGCAGGAAGGTGGCATGTTCATATTATTTACTCCCTCCAGCTTTTACAGTGGATATGGCAGATAACCAGAAATCAATTTGCCTGCTGTATGAACTGAAGGTCAACCATGACCTCCCTGCTGGACCTTCTCCTAGCCTTCAGATGCTTGAATACAACATCATGCAACAGCTGCTCAGGCAGCAGCTGCTGGCAACAGCTCAGCTTACCAGTAAATGGGTTCTTTAGCCAGGGCATCACAGGCTGTACCACCTCTGAAGCTGAAGCACCTCCTGAACAAAAGCCATGCTGATAGAAGGTTGGAATACAAAAATGGCAGTCAACAGCTGCTATAGCTATTTCCTGGGAAAGGAGCTGAACCAGAAGCAGGTGCGTTAGGGATCTGCCCCAAAACCCCTACAGTGCAACAGAGCTTACATGCAGCAATCCATGTAGAAGACAGAGGGGAGCAAAGCAGATTGTGACTTGAGCTGCCACGCCAATACATCATGCCAAGGAAAACACTTCATCCATGAGAACTCGGTTTTCTGGCAAAGAATGTGTATATTGTACTCATCCCCAAGAACAGCTCTGACAAGACACTAGTTGATCTAGCTGTGAAAATATCTGGCATGAAACTACACTTTGTATTAAGCTTAAAAAAAACAAAAAACCAATCAACAAACCCCCCCCCCCCAAAAAAAAACCAAAAAAAACCAAACCAAACCAAACACACTTGTCTGTCTCCAAAGCTCATATTTACTGACAGAGGAAATTTTTATAATTTTCTTAAACCACATATTATAAGCCTGTTTAAACTGTGTCATTTAATCTACAGAAACTGATCTTGATAAAAGAAACATTCCTTCAAAGGAAGGTACATTAAGCTAAGTACTATTAGAGGTCCATCTTCACGAAACAGTAACACAATGCAATGTGTCCTGGTTCCACCCTGCCAGCAGCCAGACCCCAGGCAGCCTCTCGCTCACTCCCCCACCAGAGGGATCGGGGTGAGAACTGGGAAGGTAAAAGCCAGAAAACTCATGGCTTAAGATAAAGACAGTTCAATACAGAAAACAAAATCCAAAAACATAGTCCCATACCAGTCACTATGAAGACAATTAATTCTACCCCAGCCAAAACCAGCACATAATGCAGCTTATTTCATTTTCAGAAAAGCAAACTAATAACCAGAATTCAATACAATGCACCTTTTTAGCCACTTGGTCATACACAGTTCCATTCATTTATTCTTCCTTTCTAATGTATGGCAATGAAGAAAGAAATCAGAGTTCTAAACCAGCACAGAGGGGTGCTAGTCTAACATAAAAATGTCTTTGCGTTTTTATTTACTTGGAACAAATGTTTCCAGCTCCAATATCACCACTCTGAATTGCTAGTTCTTACCAATAGTTCTGTTGCACAGATATTGTCGAACACCAATATTTCCTAGTTGGTTTGGTACCACTTGGTTGACCTGTAAGCATATTTCTGTGTCTTCTCCTCTGATGTCAATTTCACCATTAACACCAAATACTTGAAAAACCACAACAGACATCTGTCAACAAAACCCAGATAAAACAATATAAGATTATAAAATTAATTTACAGTGATTATTGTTTATAAGGTATGTCTAAACCTTTTCCATCACAAAACGAAAAAAAGCCTTTGTATCCAAAACCCTTGTTCACAGAGAAGCGCAAAGTTTTCTCATTTTCTGCTTCTTTTCTTTTTGTACACATTTGTTTTATAATGGATTGCTCAACAGCATGTCCAAAGACAGACACTTATATTTATACCCCAGTGACACCAATTCAGAACTGGCAAGAAAAGCCATGGAAGAGAGAGAGTGAGATAGAGTTTCCTTACTCTGACAGAGAAGCACATGACCGATGTGATACCTGAAATGTCAGGTATCAGACATTACCTACAACTGCATTCAACTTTATGCGTATCATAAACACAACCAAGCACTTGCAGTGCTAAATCAGATCAGGTTAAAAAGCTAGGATAGGCTACTAAACTTTGGCTATCTGCATAGTAGTCAGCCCTTTTTCTCTATTTACTGGGTTGCAGTATTTTTAAAAAGAAGTAGAAGCCAGTTTTAAGTCAGCTTTGATGTCAGAATTTGTGTGTCCATTACTACATCATTAATACTATTTTAAGTTCATTTTTCTAATGACTTGAAAAATCATCTCTAAAAGGAGCCATTTTAGTTCTGTTTTAAGGTTTAATTTACAGAATAATGTATTTTAATGGAATACAATAATATTACCATTTCTTCACTAGTCTCATGGGCATTTTCTGAAGCAGCGCTCATGGCATCTGGAGATGACCCATCACAATTTTCAATTACTGTGCCTCCTTCGTGGACATTTTCTGAAGGGCTTTGATAGTTTGTGGCTGTAATACCTTCCATATATACATCAGAAAAAACACAAAGTTAGCACAGCATAACCTCAATAGCTCCTACGTTAAGAATCAGTGTCTGTTAGTGTGTGCATACATTAACTCATTTTTTAACATGAGCTGAACAGCTTATTAAACAAATATTTATGATTGAACTGCCAAATCCATTCCTCTTACAGAGAGTTCAAAGTTCTAGATGCTAATCAAAAGTAAAGCAGGATACAGTGACAACACCAAAACAGCACTCTACATGCATTGTTAAAAAAAAACCTGTGAAGGCATTTTTTAGTCTTCCAAATCAAACAATATAAATGTGATCTAGCCAGAAAAAAAAATTCCAAGTTGTGTATCTAAAATACTGCACAGTGCCTTTAGAGCAGATGCTTGTATGTTTAGAGAAGTAAGCTACATATATTTTCATTAGAGCAATCATGATAGTGTTTCCTTGACAACTGGAAAGCATGGATACTTAACCTGCAGTTAAATATTGTTTAACAACCTAAAAAGACATATAAAGGTTATTTAAAATGGAAAATGCATTTTATGGCATACTCCCACATAAGCACATGCAGGAATACTCCTACAATTCAAATATATAACAGGCTTGCAAGTGAAGGAGTCTTCTCATTATTGCTCTAGACTGAAGAGAAATCCTACAGAAAAAAAATAGTCTTTATGCAAATTAGAATTATCAGAAAAGAGGTAGCAATAAGGTCTTCTTACTTATTTCCTGACATGAGAAAATTATTTCATCAGTATATGCACAGATGAGCAAAAATTGGACAAATACCTGCTATTAGACAGTCGATGGCTGGGAACTACTCCTTAAGGGATGAGCTGCAAGGAGACTACCAAACCTATCTGCCTGGTAATTGGCACAGTGAGCATTAGTGAAAACTTGTTTCTTTTTCATCCACTTCTAAAATGAAAGCTTCTTTACCACCTCAAGTGTAACACTGATCCAGGCTACAACCTGTAAGTACTTGCAGCCAAAGCAGTTGCTTTTAACCATAGCAAGGAACAAATTCTGCTTAATTCAGATTTACAACACAGCACTTCAATGCTCTTACTTTCCTTAAGAGAGGAAAATTAAGCAGTGTTAAAATTAAATAGTGCTGCTTAAGTAGCACATGTTATTGCTCTCCCCTGAAATATGGTGAATACACTTGGTATTACTGGTGAAGGTAAGAGAAATATTCTTCTGAAGTATCCAGGATTTGCTGGACTAGAATCCTTTTGAGCATGACTTTAATAACAACCAACATTTTCATGTATTGCTTAAAAATACTTTGTTAAACCCACTTACCTTTCTCCAGAAAGCTTTGACTATCACTTCCATCACTCTCTATCAAATGATCCTCTAGCATCATGCTATCAATAGAGATGGTATCCAGAGAGACTTGTGAAGGACTTCTCTTCATATTTTTGTAAGAAACAGAGAATGCAGGGAGGTTGGATGAGCAGCGCTCCTTAGGCTTAGCACTTTTAAAATATGAAGATACGAGGACATTATTATGTAAATGAAATACATAGAAATTACTTTAAAAAATTCTTTAAACTAGGCAAGGTATAAAAGAAAAAATCTGATTATTCAATAATCCTTTGGTAAGAAAAAGAGGTAAACATAGAAACAATATACATTCATCTAGGTATTTGTGTCAATACTTCTCTCAATACATATTTCCTAACATTTAAACTAAAAATAAATAGTTTAAATCAATAAAATAACACTTCATTTTAGCTTTCACTGGATGCTGGATACTGCATAACTTCTTACATGCTTTTAAAATTTTCATCTACTAGAACACAGAACCACAGAACAGCCTGAGTTGGAAAGATCATCGAGTCCAACTCCTAAGATGTTTCCTTCCTGACTGCTAAAAGTACTAGAAGTCTGTGGCCAACAAGATTGCTAAATATTTTCAAAGAGTAGGAAAACTAATGTAGTATTAAATCTTCTATACCTTGAAGAAGACTGGGATGCAAACATTTTAACTGAAGTCACTTTGTCTTTGTTGATTTCAAGCTCTTCAGTTTCTAAGGCAGTTTCTGTTTCCAAGTCAGCTACTTGGTTAGGACAGCCTTCAGTTGTGCCTTCCTGTTCATTTAACTTATTTGAGAATATGTTTCTGTCATCCTCTTTATCAATGAAAAATTCAGTAGAATCTTCTCTCTTATTTAGAATGGACACTGAATCCCTAGGATTCAAACTACTTTTCTCACTTAGAGGTCCACAGACCTCTTCTGAATCACTTCTACTAAAAAGTCCACTGCTTCCTCCTTCACTTGTATCTCCCAAACCTTTATCGGATGCATCATCGGAAAATGACATTGCTTTCTGAAAATCCATATTACTGTCTGATTTAAACAAAAGAGGATCTATTAAAATTCCTTTATTAACTTCAGCATTCAGAGGCTTGCAGTCATTTACATAACTAAAATTTGTAATATCAGCTTCCACTATCTTACTGCTGACTAATTTACTCTCTGAAGTAAGAGTTTCCCCATTTCCCACAGGGGAGAGTTCTGATGCCACGGGACTTCCTTCCTCCTCAACAGGAGATTTACAAGGGTTTCCCTGAGTCACTGGATGGAGCAGTAATGCTACTTCTGCACTTTTCAGTAGGAGCCCAATGCAGACATCTGTTTGCTTTGCAGGTTTTCCTGTCACTGCCTCTACGTCATTCCTTAAGTTTTCCAGGAGCAATACAAGAGATTCATGGAGAAACAGCAAAAAAAGATACTGGTAGTGATTGATCTGCACTCTTACATGTTTTTGAACATGGACAAGAACATGTACATCTGCATCAGAGCAAGAGCTTTCAGAGAGCACTCCTGAAGTCTCAGACATTTGAATGCCATTGGTCGAGGGCTCGGTCTCGCTGCTGTAATATTCCTTTAGAAGTTTCTTACGTTGCAATCTATTAGAGAGATCACTAGATTCACTTTTTGGAATGTTCAAGGCTGTCTGATTATGTGATACAAGCTCTTTTTGTGACTTTGCAAATCTTATTGGCTGGCAAATCCAAAGTGAAAGCGGGAAAGAATCCACAAAGCTTATTGGTCGGCCTTTCCCACTTTTCATTCCTTCATAGTCGATCCAAAACTGGGAAAAATGCAAGGCCCAAACATCAGTAGCTGCAGATGTTTTTAATGCATATTTATTCAATTCTGGGATGATATAACCTTTATAAACATCATGCATTTTGGTATCTTGTTCATGAGCGTGTCTCTGGAAGATTGGATGTAAAAGATTAAAATTTTTGGGGGACTTAGGAAAAGTGGTGAAAGTTCTACTGAAAAATTCGGAGTCCTTGAAGTTCTGAAACAAAGCTTCTAGATCAGAGTGTCTGCAGTTTGGTGAGCATCTGGTATTCGTAGCAATCATCTCTGAACTTTGAATGGAAAGTGCACGAGGTTGATCTTTATGAATTTCAGGTTTGTTTTCAAATGGAATGATGATCTGCAAGGGAGAAATACATTTTTTCTAGTTAAAAATATGGAAATTAAGAAGGTATACAATTAAAGAAACAAAATAATAGCCATGACAGCTGATACAAAGGAATATAATTATAGTTTTATGAGAAATCAAGTACAGTGACACAGAACTAGGATAAGTTGGGCTCGCAGACTGTGATTTATGTTCTCTCATTTTTAGGAAGGATGCTGTGGTATCAATATTTGTACAAAAACATAAGGGTCTCAGGCTTTTCTTATCTGAAGGTCTTAAATTTAGTTCAGCTATATTAGGCTGAAGTGGCTCATTTCTTCAAATCAAGCAGCTTGGTAGAATGTTTCTTAAAGTGTTTCCAAAATTTACAGGTTTGAAAAACAGAGAATTATAATTTGGAGTTCAATCTGGCATGTCAGATAGGGTTTTTCACCATACCGAGTACTACAGTGTTTTATTTCTATGTTAAGATACAAGCAAACAGTTAGATGTCCTAATGCAGCTAATACAGATCAGAATATAGATCAGGTATTTTTAACAATTATCTGATAATCATAATACATTTGTTTCATCAGGAAAATAATAATATACTTCAACTTCTAAAGAACAACAAAATTGTTCAGCACACTGTATTTAACTTGCATATTTTTAGTGCACATTTTAAAGTAAATGTATTTTACGCCAAATCCTGAATCTTAAATTGTCAATGAACCTTGGCCACTCTAGTTTTGCTAATATCAGCCACACTGCCTTCTATCACAATATCGCCACTCTGAATCTAGAAAGCAGGGGTAAAAAAATCAATCCTAAAGACACTTAAAGATGGGGGTAATGAAACTTCTTCATTTAAATACAAGCACTCAGAAAAAAATAACCAAATAAAATAATCAGCTATATGATATGTAAACATCAATTTATTATTTGCTAGAATAAAAATAATGCTGTTAATACAGGGGTGACATAATTAATATGAATCAAGGTTTGAGGGATGTAAGAATACTTTTATCCTGTTGTAGTTTAGTAGGCTTTTCACATATAATAATTCAATACCAGATCAATCTGTATTTGCAGATTTCCAGTTGTTTGCTCTTGATAACTGTTTTTACTCAGTACAAACCATGTCCTTGTAAAGTTCCATTAAGAATGTAGCAAGAGCTTAGAAAGACAACCATCTCTCCATGTGCTGACATTTCAGAACCCTTGAAACCTCTCCTGTGGGCACCACTGAAGAGACTCATTTTGTTCACCTCTGAACTTTGGAAACCATACAGTGAAATGCCCAATGCAAACAGGGGATGGGTGGGAAATTTATCTGCTCAATAATCCTTTTTATACAAAGGAGGAGAAGACAAGGGAAGCAAAAATTTGATGTTCAGCTGCATTAACAAGCACCACTCCTCTGGAATAAGCATACAGAGAAATCATGTACCTGAACTACACCAACAGCCAGCATGAAACAGAGAACGGTGAGAATGGGTTCTGGAGAAGGAAATAAACCTTCAGATGAACTGCTTTCTTTACTCTAGGGCATTCACCGTCAAGACAAATGAGTGTTGATATAATACAACCAGAGGAACAAGGGAGGGCCCTTGCATTAATATAGAGTACAAAAATTAATTTTTCACTAGTTATTTTTACTTTAGTGCTCAATTTCTTTTTAGTTCTGCTATGTCAAGTTCACCGACCACAGGGAAATAATTTGTTAGTACTCCCACTCAGGTCTTCAACACAAAACCAAAATACCTAAATACCCAAACCCAAATGCCAGGACACAGATGAAGGGTTTTTTAGAGAAGTGTTCCTTCATTCATTTAGGTATTTGTAAGAGAATAACAGAAGAAAGAGTCTTCCAAGGAAACACAAAACCTCTACTCAATGACAGCGTACCTTTAACATTAGTCCATCCACTCTCACATCAACATGTTCATCTGATTTTGAATTGTCATTTAATTTGTACATGGCCATGAACTGAATAAGACTCTGTTTCAAATCCAACACAAACTGGTTTAGCCAAAGAATACTTCTCTGATCCAGGGTGAACTGTAAAGCATTCAGCTGGCCATACAAATTTGGACATGGAACTAAAAGAGAAAAGAAAACGAAACCATAAGAATAAGTAAAATGTTTATGGGTTGGGTTTTCTTTGATTTTGAAATGATTGCAAACTTACATTTTTACCAGTACTTTTCATCAGAGAAAGAACAGACCTGGTCCTTTAGTCTCAAGGAAGAATTAATTGTTAGGGGATACCTGAAGGGATGGTTCGTTCTCTCACTCAAAGCAAGTTACTGAATTTTTGAGAAATAGAATAGAATAGAATAAGAATAGAATTAAGTCTGAAGAAATGAGGAGAACATTCTCATTACAGAGGAAGGGCAAGACCACAGAAATTTGCTGTCCTCAGGTTCCACCCCCAAGAAATCCATTAACATTCATGTATATAAAACAAGGCCAGTCACAGAACACATTCCTACAAATAACTCCAGCAGCTCTTCATTGCATTTTAGGTATTACTTCAATAGTTTGAGTGCTTTTATCTAGTCAGACAGTGAAATTGCAGAAACAATACGTGGATGTTGGAGAATGAATAATTCATGTGCCAGTAAAAATGCCGCAAGTGTTTTCAGACTGAAAAAACATGTTTATAAAAAACAATATTAATAAGAATTTGCCAGGAGCAAGCACTGTGGAAATGGAGCAGTCTCGTGCTCTATCCAATTTAGAAAGCCGTTACCTATTTCTGTGTTTTAAGCTTCACAAAGGTGAAAGTACCACACAGAATTTATGCTTCAGTACAACAAAAAGAAAGAAAAAAGGAAGTAGTCTTACTAGGAAAGTCCTTGCCATCTGGGTAGTAATATTCAGTGAATTCAATATGAATAGCTGGCATTTCTGGTGGAAGATAAAGTGACTTTTTATTGCAAGAGATCAGAGCTTTAGGGGAAGAACGACACTGGTCTGCTGTTGAAACCTGTAAATGATAAAAGATTATTTCATTAACATATTACATTTTTATGAATGATTAAGCATTTGTAGTTGCATGGTACTGTCCCTAGTAAGGTAACACTCTGCTGCTCTTGGGTGAAGGCCCCCAAACAACACAGCACGAAGTACAACACGAAGTGCTGACAGTGACAAACACTTAACTGCCTTGTATCAGAAATTACTCCCACAGAACAGTTTCACAGGAAAACTGTTTTAAAGGTACCAGATCCCCTTCCTTCATATGAGGCAAGAGGCAGCAGGTCAATTTCAAAGGTGTGCAGCAGAAGCCTAGAATGATCTGATTTTTTACTGCAAATACTACAGGTCCTGTTTAAAGCTAGATAAGTTTATTACACACATTAGGTAGTTCTTGTATTGTCATAAGAACAAATTCCAGTACACAACTCAACTCTCAAACTGTGAAGCAGTTACTTGTGAAGCGAGGTGTTCAGCATGCACCTGGCAGAGATGTGTAAGCTTGGATATGCCTGAATGTCTGCTTCACAGGAGAATCAAGATACTAGGGAACAGTAATCTCCATTTCTGTCTCCTTAGAATGTAAATTATGAAACAAATAAGAAATCAACATTTGATATATATTTGACCTTAAATTTCATTGAATGTGTCCTAGTCTAAAACGTTTGTTGCCAAAACAAAGCTTTTCCATTCAACAGTTAGTAGGTCAAACTGCTAGTTTGAAATTACCCAGTGTATTAATATTGAATATATGATGATGTCTACTAGAACGATTTTCACTGGAAATAATGAAGGCATGACCTTTATAAGCCTGCTTCACTCTATGTAGCTGTTTTCAAGAAGCAAACATATCTGCATTAACACACATAAAAATTCAAGTAAAATGATCTATTTAGAAAAATAGCTTTTAGGAAATTGCATAGAAATAATGACAATTTGAAAACTGAAAATGTGTTTGTGTAGAGAGGAGGAGACAAAAGCAGAAGGCAAATGGAAACATGAACAGTACAAAACAATAGCATAAAAACATTCCAGATCCAGATGAAGGCTCCCAGCAGCAATCTGCAATCTCCCACAACACCAGAAGCAATATGGGAGAAAAGTGTTGGAAATTGGAAAAAGAGAAAGCAGAAATCATAGTGACAAAGGACACACATTAAACATTTCTGTTAGGAGCTAAAATTTAGAGTAGATCCTGCCATATCACTACCATTCTGCCTAATGGAGATGCACTCCTTTTTTCACTTGCCTCAGAACAGTCAATCTGGACCACAACTAGCAACTAAAGCTACTCATTCTAACAAAGGGGAGGGGGATGGAAATGTTAAAAGTATCTGCTCAAAATATCACTGGAGAGGGAGTGGCTGGAAAAAGATTTTTAAAACTTAATAAAACCTCTTAACAGTTTTTAATGTACTTTGAAAAATATAACAATAAGAAAAGCATGATATACAAAACCACATATTAAAATACTGGGCACATAACATAGTATAATGAAAAGATTAAATTTTAATTCCAAATTCATAATTCAGAGAGCAATAGAACTTAGATCCAACACATAATTGTGATAGGATCTCAATTTTCACAAAGCAGAAGCAGGTCCATGAAGGTCTAATCCAATAACGAATAGAAAGACTCATTAATTTCAATGGGCTTCATACTGTCCCTTAAAAACCACAGTCACATAACAATTAAGGGTGCAGTAGCTCCAGTTTTACTAACTTAAAGAAATGTACCTGATATATGTTGAAATCTGTAAGTCTAACCACAATAGGACTAGACATCAGTTTGCCCTTTGGTTGTTGGGAAGATACAGAGGAAGCCCTAGATGTTCCTTTCAGCATCTGTTCCTTGCCTGTAAGAAAGAATAGTGATGGAATCATTGAAAAGAACAGGGTTTTTTTAATAGTTTTAATATTTCATGGAAGCAGAGAATTAGTGATTTAAATTAAATACCTGTTTGTAGGGTCTGAAGAGATACAGCAGGTGGTGATTTGGGAGGAGAATCTGTGACCTGATCCTTCACAGCCTGCTTAAGCAATTCAACATTGCTTTTGAATTCATTTAATAATTCTTTGGCCCATCCACTTCTGGTTTTAGTGGCATCACTATAATGCATCCAGTGATCACAGCTGTCTCCTGCAAATAAGAGAAATGGGGAAAATATTAGCTCATTTGAAATTTTGCTTTTAACAGGATAACAAGTTTCCACTATTTCACAAGTATTCTTTGAACTATAATCTCATTGCATGCTGTAATTATAGAACAACAGCAGTCATATCAGATATTAAAACAGAAGTTATACATTCCATAAACCAAGTCTCAGCCCTTCACGAAATCACTCAGAATATAGCACTGTCAGCTGCCTTATAACACCACTCAAAACATCATTGAGTATTTTCAGTTCAGAGAAATCTTATGACACATTAATGTCATATGTGAGAACATGCAAAAAAATGTTCAATTGAAAAAAAAAAGTGAGAGCAAGTAACAGAACAATGTTCTCATGCTCACTTTTTCCAAGCTTATCTTTCCTGCCAGAACTGTGTCCTAAGACGTTCCTGGTCCCTTTCCAGAAATGTATTCTTTTTGTCTTGGTTCTCTAGCACCTTTATGGCACACAAACAACAAGGTAAGTTCAAGAAGCGCTGCAGCACACACAGCCTTAAAAATCAATCCCATTGGAAATTCCTTCATTCCTGTTTTCAATTCCAACACGTTTCTGTTGGTCAAACACTCCAACCTTTGAAAGAAGTCACAATATCTTCAAGTGGTCCCTGTAAAGACATTCTACTAACCTGTTCAAGAGTAAGGATGCAATAGCAAATAACTTCTATGAGTTGGTACATCACTCTTTAAATACTACCATGTGAAAATTTACTTTATTTGGGACTTAATGAGTTTTGGGATACTTATACTGTGGATGAGCAAATACGTTTGCTATTAAAATAGGAAAATTATTTCGGAAAAAAATGTGATTTCAAGTCTAAATGCAAATATTGCAACATTAAAGAAACTTTTAGGGTGGGGCATATCACAAGAGATGACTTTTTTCCCACCTTCTTCCTCACAGTTATCTTTGTCAGTTATTCATATTTTTATAGCTAAGGAAGAAAATAAAGAAACAGGGGAGAAACCAGAAAGGGAACAAAAGGACAAAGATGCATTAGACTGAAGCCCATGAAACTGGGATTCTCCAAAACAGGGCTAACATGGGGTTCCTCCAAGCAGATGCACACAGACTCTGAAGGACCTACCAGAGGGAAAGCTTGAACATCCCTTCTGGGAAGTCAGTTTGGGCAGCTGCCTCTCTGAAGTGCATAAACACTAACATATGCAGCATCATGTGGGAGCAGGACAACCACACCCCTGTGCAGTTGCACGGCTGTGATCTCATTAGGATCACAGACACGCGGGAGACAGCGCGCACAGCTGAAATGCTGCGAGGGATGAACACGGCCTTTTGGGGAGCACAAGAGGGCACACAGGGCAAGACCAGTGGGGACAGATGGAGCTCAGCCTTGGGATGGATCATCAGTCAACTGAGTGTTTACAGGCAGGAGACAGACCAACATGGATGATGATGGTGTGGATTTCTGCTCCAGATCATCTGATTAGGAAGATGATCAGACCCTTTTTCTTGTCACATGCTTTGTGATGTATCCTCTTTTAAATTTTTTACATTTCTACTAGAAATTATTTATGAGAAATGTTTTATTTGTAAGAAACACTTTTTTGGAAATTGCTAACATTTTTTTAACAATATTTCTTTACAAAAGTCTACAATTGAACCTCTACATACCAAGATTCTTGTTCAGCAAAATAACGTGAAAAGCAAAACACTGATTGGAAATGGACATGAAGTGATAGATTTCTATATATGAAACAAATCTAACAGATTGATTCTTGCAAATATCTAATTGCTGAATTTTAAATACACAATACTGCCTGCCTCTGTCAACACAAAATTGTCTTCATGTTAGAAATGTGTAAACACTGTTTTGTTGACCAAACAAAACAGTGAAAAGCACTTGGCCTAAAACAGCTCACGTGCAGAAATTAAATTGGTTCCCAGGTTGTTGCTTTTGTTGTTTTTGCATATAGAAGGAAGTAAAAAGGTGCATTTCAAGTGGTTTGAGCACAATTATCCAAGCTGTATACATGTACACCCAAGATATTTACAGTCACAGGTAATTCATAGAATGTTCACTTTCATACCTGCTTTGTGAAATGGATAATAGTCCACTGTTAAATAGCTGAAGGAGAGCTGCATGGCCCCTCCTGTAACACGTCTGTTTGGGTCTGTAAAACAAAACAAAGCTTGGCTCTGTGGACACTGCATTTAGCATGTTAGTTCTCATGTTGCTGTAATCCTTTAAACACCTAACAGCTACTACTTTCTTCCCTTTACTGTCTCTCCTTACAACCTTGTTATCTTCCCTCAAAATTTTCATTCAGATAGTCTTCACTGGTTTCTAAAGATCAGCTTGCAGAATTCTGTACTCAGTCACTATTTACAAACTGCATACTGTTTTCAAAGCTACTGAAAAGACAACACTTTGAAAATGTATTATTGCAGTTTTCCTGAAACAAACCTTTTACAGTGAATATATGATTATGATCTGTCTTTGAAGTCAACATTTACTTTCACAAATACCACAGAATATAATTTTATTTGACAAATATTGCAGTAAGGGGGTCTCTGACAATCTTCTCTTCTGACTTTTTCCACTGTTGAATTTAAACTTCTTGCCAAAACTAAAGGACCAATAAAAAGATCTCACTAAGAGTGATAAGTTCCAACTTCTGCAGATACACTGCATGAAAGGAAATACGTCTCTAGCCAGTGAACCTTATGCTCTGCTGCTCCAAAAGTGTCTTCCCTAATCAAGGAAATGCATTTGATAAACCCTATGTTTTTCACTCTCTTCTTCAGCAGACCTTATATGTTCCCATAAATTTTTCAGTGACTAGCCAGCTTCTTGGAATATCTCACTCTCCTATGATCACTTTTAAAAGGCATGAAAAAAGTGCCCTTAATTGTCTTCCTCTTTTTCTGATTCTAAATGTGACATGCAATAGGCTTTTGTTAAAAAGAAGCCCTACAAGATTTACACACAAAATTTTAAGGTTATAGGACACTTGTTCCATTCTTTCCATGTGCTGCAGACCATACCAAATTGTCTGAATTAGTAACACAAAGAGGACCACTCTTTTATTAGTCTGTATTTATAACAGCATTAAAGAGGCAGATTGTATAATGACCCCTTTAAACCACAAAAATGTTGCCACTGCATTCTTCACAACTCAGTTAACTTATAAAAGAAAAAAAAATCAGCAGTAACAGTCAAACTGATTGAATCAGTTCCTAGAAACAGAAAAGGCACAGAAGGTACTAGCACTCTTAGGTTTTGGACTCTAAAATAATTACATTTAATAATGAAATGTTGTCCTAACAGAGCCACCTAAATAGTTTTACATGAGTCCATAGACACTGGAGACAATTCTAACCATTCCTCTGAACTAAAGTCTCTTGACTTCATTGTATTATTATTTTCTCATTATTTTATTTCTCAAAACTTCTCCCCTAAAGATGATTATGATTCACAGACATGCTACTTTAAAGAAAAAAATTACCTTTTTCTTTAGAATGGATATCATCACATATATGTAGGTCCAAGTGGGAAATTACTAAGTGATACGAAGTTTCCTTAACATCAAAATCATTAAACAATTTTACTATTGCATCGTTTTGATCAGGTGCTGCTGTTGTCTGGTGCGCCTTCACCTGCTGGGAGCTGGGTGCAGGGGCAGAGCTCTGAAAAAACATTTAGTCAATCACATCAATTTACAATGTTTATTGTTTCTTTCAATAAGTATCCATCTATTTACACAAAGCAGGCATCTGAAACAAGGAAAAATGTGCACAACATGCATTCCCCCTTGGATCATTACTGAGATTTAAGTGTACTGTTTTAGCATAAAGCTAAGTTGAGCTAATGGACGTGTGCGCTGTACTGCAGTGCCAGTGCATCCCCCATCCTCCCATTCCTCACACTCCTGTCACTTGCAGCACTGGTATTTTTCTAACTTTAGTTGCAAACTGTTCAGGGAACTAAACCGACAGTGGGCTCCTTTCTGCTAATTTAGCTCCTCAAGCTACATCACAATAGGGTCCAACATGAGTTTGCCAGTGTCAGAGAACAGGTGAGATGCAAGTACAGGGCACTGAAGAATCAGAACCTCCCTGCTCAAGAGCAGGTAACCATTAGATTGCTGTGGCTGAACCTTCACACCACAGCCTAAGGCATGAAGGCCAGCACAAGAACTGAACTCTCCGTTACAGTACACGTGGCTTTACTCTAAGAGATTCTCTATAATTGTACTCACTAATCAATCATGTTTTATTTTATAGCACTTATCTTCTATCAGTGTACTTGTCCTGCTTCTTCACAGACAAGAAGAGGTGCTTCCCCTCAACACCCACAAAGCCCAGTTGGTCTAGCCTGCTCCATGTGCTGAAGAATACCAAGATTTACATGCAGCATCAACAGCACAGATATGCCAGCAGAAATATATTTAAAGTAGAATTGGCTTTCATTATATATTCCAACAAGAGCTGCATGAAGGTAAGCTCTTAATAAAAGCTAATTTTTCAGTACCATGAGAACAAACTGGACAAGCACTTTAAATTATTATAGTAAGCATATCTACTCACACAGTAACGTTACCTTAATGTGTCTTAATTATTTAAATTCATAACCAGAAAATATTTGGAGAACAAATTTACTAAATAGTCAATAAAGAGTTAAGCAAATACAGAAGTCTAAACACTCTGTACATGGATAAAGAAAAAACCCTTCTTTTATTTTCTGCAGTTAACATCAATACACAAAAATCTTGCAAAATAAAGACTATTTAAAACTACGATTCATTCCCAGTGTAATTTAAGACATACAGCTGAATGAAAATGACTAACTGAACATTCTCTAAAATGAATTAACACAACTAACCACACTGTGTTGTATTGTAGAACACCTGATAATGATACAGTGAGACAATCAATTCTCATACCTGGGCTGTTTCAGAAGCCAAGCTTTTCCTCTGTTCTGCTGATTTCTCTATGGCTTCACTAAGAGATTTGGCATACTGCACCATGGCTTTCAATTGGGAATCAGTCAAAACCCACAGCAGATCATCCAGAATCAGAACCAGTTTGGATGCCACAACATTACAGTCTTTTAACTGTAAAATAAAAATTTAAAGTTGAACTAAGGAACTTGTATTTCTTCTATTAAATACACAGGGTAAAGAAAAGCTGCATGCAAAAAGCAATAACAAACACTTTTTATTTTAAATTTCATTCCTCTCATTAACTAAGAAGTACCTAAGACACAGTGTGTTTATGCCTCACTCTATGTATTTGGCATACACCAGATATTAAACTGCTGCATTTCTCTAAATGTAAGTAGTGTAAATATTACTTGAATCTAGAGAGATAAAACAACAAGCATCATCATACACAAAGCTCTGCAGATCAAACCATTTTATTAATAGGACATGTGTAAGGTTTCATTTTCAAAATCTGCCTGTAGTATTTCTTGTAAACAGTTACATGTTATTATAAATTTAGTTCAGGGAATTCTACATTGATTATGGCCTAAATTTAAAATCTTTGCTATGTGCATGTATGCATTAAGAGCATGAGTTACAAATTAAAAAATAAAGTAAGACTTCAAACTTTTCAGATTTACCCTTCTTTTAAGCGTGACCCTAATTTTTGATTGGTTAGTAATCAGTCGAACTGGAGCACTCATGATTTCATGCTTAGAACTCTGGATTGCATCAGCTTCTATTCTGATCATCTGCCAGTTGATTTCTTTAAAAGTCAAAACCTTTAAAGACAGAAAAAAAGAGAAAAACGCCTTGATGCAATATGACAGTTACTTGCATCAAACCCTGTGCATGTGTATGTATACGTCTGTACATACTTACACACAAACTCACATGAGCCATACATAAATACAACTCACTTGTTATTCCACCTAAAGGTGTCAGGAAGCCCTCACCCTGCTTGTCACTGAAACATTAAGCTACTTCCAAGCAGACTGAGGTAACAAGCAGCATTTAAAATATTCAGAAGAAAATAAAGGTCACAAATATTGCATACTAGGCTGCTTTTGGGAAAGGAAAAAAATGATTGTGTAGTTTAGTTTCAAAATGTTAAATAAGAAAAGAGCAGGGAGGGAAGCAAAGCTACAGGACAGGAGAGGGGTTTTTGGAGTGTTGTACTTCAATTAAAAGAGAAAGTTAAACATTGAGCACACTGCATGCCATGTAGACTCCACAAGCTTTGAATCCACTACATGTATTTCTAAAAGACACAGCAAGCAAATGTTAGAATAACAGTGATACAAGAGCATAAAGTACAGCTGGACATTGAAAATCAGATATGGAAAAATGAGTGACTGTTCAGCAGGAACATCATGGATAACATCAAATGAACAGGACATCAATAGGGAAAACTAGGAATTCTAGTTTACTTAAAACTCCTTTCTACACGATTTGGATGATGGGATCAAGTTCTCCCAGTAAGTTCACAGACAACACTAGGCTAGGAGACCGTTTATCTGCTGTAGGGTAGGAAGGCACTGAAGAGGGATCTGGACAGTTTGGATTGACGGGCCAAGGGCAATTTTGTTCAACAATGATGTTCAACAAGGCCAGGTGCCAGGTCCTGCACTTGGGTCACAACAACTGCAGGCAGCACCGCACGCTGCAGGCAGTGACTGTTCAGTTCTGGGCCCCTCACTTCAGCACAGACAGAGATGGCTGGAGCACGTCCAGAGAAGGTGAAGGGTCTAGAGCACAAGTCTTTTGAGGAGCATCTGAGGGAGATAGGTGTGTTTAGCCTCTAGAAAGGAGGCTAAGAAGTGACCTTATTGCTCTCTACAACTGCCTGAGGGGAGATTGCAGAAAGATGGTGGTTGCTCTCTTCTCTCAGGCAGGAGACAAGACTAGGAACAGGATAAGATGAAATGGCCTCAAGCTGCACAAGGGGAGGTTAAAGTAGGGACATGAGGAAGAATTTATTCACTAGAAGGGTGGTTAAGCATTGGAACGGGCTACCTAGGGAAGTGGTAGAGTCACCATCCCTGGACAGTTTCAAGAAATGACTGGACATGGCACTTAGTACTACAGTTTAGTAGGCATGGTGATGTTTGGGTCAAAAGTTGGACTCGATCTTGCAGGTCTTTTCCAACCTTAATGATTCCATGGTTCTATGATTACTTTCTGAAGAAATGAGGATCAGCCATAAGTAAGGAGCAAGACGGAAGGATTTGTTTGGTATGTGTCTTATTCTTCAAGTGTCATTCTCCTCTTGTCAATTTGCAAACCTTACAGCATATGTCCTGAGAACATACACAGACACTTAAGTAAAACATACCCAGGGTGTCTGGAAAGGAGGTACACTCTGTCAGGTGAGCAAGATGGAAAGCGCAGTGCAAAGCATCCTGAAACACTATTTGCAGAAAAGCAGAGTACCTATCATCCTCATACAGGAGATGCAGTGTGCCTGAAAGCTTCTAAAAGTATTCTAAGGAGATTACTTATTACATTAAGAAATACGGTGCAAAGCTAAATGATTATGCCCTAAATATATAGTTCAGCACATGCTATCTTCAAAGTACAGCACTGATTTTGGTTTTTCACCTTTACATGCAATTTGCTGCTAATAAATAATTCACTGTAATTTCTAGAAATTTGTTTCTGGTATTAATTGCACTAAAAGGAACTCTCCCAAGGAAAGCTCTGTTGTGTACAGGACTGTTCAGAATCAAATTCTTCCTAAAAATCACAAAATCAAAAAATCTGCCAATACAAAACTCCATTTAGGCAAACTTTAATTCTTCCCATTCAGACTTCATTAACATGAGAGCATAAGCATACAGATAAACTGCAGGAAAGGAAAACTGTCAGAAAAATAGTTTTCAACCTCTTACTTTTGTGGTATTCTTAACTGATATTTTCTTGGGGTTTCTTTCCCTACATAGAAATAAACTACCAGACTCCTTAACTCTGGAGTAAGCTGGTCAGATTTATGATGCTAAAATAAGTCTCCTTGAATACAATATTTAGAATCAACTTGCACTCAGTATACATTTAACTTTGGTTAGCTGGGAGAAGGCAAATGAATGGTGTACATTAAACTAGCACTTCCATGTGCTGTTCTCCAGGGCAGTAGAAACATATACACTTTACTGCTATTACTTTTTTACATATATGTATGATTTAGGTATTCCAAGAAAATAATTGCTCAAGAACTTAACTAAATTTCATTTTAAACTGCTTTAGAAAAAGAAAATCTTTATCAGACAAACCATCACAAGCAAATAAATAACCAGTTAAAACTTTAAAAATATAATTCTCATTGTTGTTGTTGTTATATTATTACTACTACTACTAATGACAACAACAATAACAAAACCAGCACAATTACTTATCTCTCCAAATTTAATATACCGTTCTTTGAGTACTCTTCAAGTCAGGCTCAGTTTGCATTTTAGAATAGTCACCCATTTGGAGAACGTAAGAGGGAAACCACACATCTACTTGCCCTGGTCTTTGTTCTTGCCTAAGCATCCACATTGGCCATTTGATCTGACTCACATCCACCATTTTTATGTATTTGTGTTCCCAGAGGACAACTGAAATTATTGAGCACAGAATGTCTCCATTCTCAGTAACGGCATGTTCTCTACCCTGTAAAAGGTTCCAATTCAACTTCCTCCTTTACCACAAAAACAAGGGAAAGAAGTTAGTAAAAGGTATTATTTACCTCTCCACGTTGAGCTTCTTGTATTCTGGTAAATCTAAGGTCAGCATGTTCCCAGTTTGCATTTACACTGTATATTCTCAGCTGGGAAAGTTCAAATGAAGCATTAAAGGCTTTTGCGCCAATCCTTATTATAATGGAGTTCACAGAAACTGAAATGCCTTCTACCACTTTTTCAGCAAAGCCATATTCACTAAAAAGTGAAATGCCAACATATTAAATATAAACCGAGTGAAAAGGCACAAAATTGAACAGATGAAATAAATTATGAAACAGATGTTAAAATAAATGAAGTTACTAATGTATTCTACAGTTAGCAACTTTTGCTCAAAACGCTTGATGTAGTTTACAATAATTTTTGCTCTGTGATCCTCATCTCTACATAGTTAAAGAACATATATTTGACCAAGATCAATCTACACAAAGTATAAGTTAATGCAATCCTTCCATGTTACATTATATGGAGGTATGTATTATATGTTAATATACATACATAAAAAACTTACTCTTCTTTATGCATACATAAGGAGTAATTCATGTCAAATTAATTATTTGACAATTCCAGTCTGGTTAGTATTTATGTCTATAAGCCAAATTATTTTGTCCATTAAAAATAATAACTTTCAAATATTCAAAACAGTATAAAGTATTTGCTTTATTTCATTCTATAAAGAAAAGCATCCTAAATGGTGGTTACTTCTACAGCAAATCAACATGCATTCCAGTATTTAAAAAGATTAAGCTGTTGCAAATAATTTTAAATAAAAATTTTATACTTTCTGAATGTTTTAGATTAGTGTATGGAAAATTGAATATTAAATATTATTTTAACATCTAAAAATTTCCACCCTTTTGTTCTCTTGGGGTTTTTTTCTGCTTGTTTTAAAAAAAAACTTGTATGGTTTGTCATTCCTTTTCCCTTTTCAACTGTCATTCTACACAAAATCTCTATGGCAGTGGTTTACAAGCTGTACCTTAGGAGACACAGAGGCCCATGGACTACTTCTAAACATTGCACAGAAGTAACAAGAAAAAAAAACTGTATCATCAAATTTATTTCTCTGTATATACGTCCCTGTGACCATGGAAAAATGTTTTGAGCCCACGTAAAGGAAATGATTGGGATGTGGAGAGACGAAAATCACTGATGTAATGTTGCATTGTTCCACCAAATTGTTTAAGTTTTGGGCTACACAGTGTGCATGAAATCTCCTGGTAAGAATCAGCTGATACAATTAAGGAAAAAGAACTTTAAACTCTTTAGACAAATAAAAAAGAAAAATTTTTAAAACCCACATGAACAGTATATGTATTTTCCAAAAAGAATGAAGGCCAGGTATCATTACTTTTTAAAAAACTTAATACCAATTAAACTCCGTAAATATCTGACATGGCCGTTGCACTCCTATGAAACGCGCCTTGCAAGCTCCATACCTTGTTCACATGTTCTCTCCAGGCTTGGATGTGGATCCTCCATTATCACTACACTATTTCACACACAAGCAATAAATAAAATTTTGGAGGAGACAGGAATGGCATGCTGCAACCCTATATACTTCTGAAAATGTGCAGTTGATTTGTTTTATATAATTCCAAACCTCTTTGGACCAATTACATGTAAGTACCATCACTGACCTCTGCCCGGATGCAGTTGCTATAGGAGAGGGTCCATTAGGGGCACGTGGCTCTTCACATGTGCTCATTTCCATTACAACTTTATCCAAGGACTTGAGAAACAAAAGAAAACGAAAACAATTGGAGACCTTAGAGGTAACAAAGTAAATAGATGACATATGAAGAACAAAAGTCCAAATGAAAAAAGGTCACTGAGAACTTTTTCTGAAATATACATAAAATATTTCCTACTGTGTCAATTTTTCCATAAACTTCTGTGACACACTAGAATTATCTTTTTTTAACTTTTTTTTTTTAAATTTTGTGAGTTCTAACACACATCCCCAGTCAAATATTGTACCAGGAAATTCTTGATCCCTGAATATTATTTATCCAAGACCTATATTTTCAAAAACTGCATTTCAAAATGGACATGCTTTAATGTGTAGCTATCTGAATTTTCTTTCTATATGGCTGTTCTTTCAATGAAAATACTTAATGCAAGTTGAGTCAAAGCACAGCAGTTAAGATTTTTTCCCTGTCTAATTATAACTTTCTACCACCCCTTCTGAATTCCCCCATTTATGCTCTTAGGTCAGACAAACACCAAAAACCTCTTTGTCCTCAATTTTAGATTTTTCATGATTCAACTTGCCTTAGCTACTAGATTATTATCATATTGTGTTAATCATGCCTGTTGTCATAATCTGCTTGCTCCACATTTTTCTGTGCTACTCTTATCCATGAAAACCGGACTACAACCAAGAAATTAATGAACTGTCTAGTCTGGATTTATTTGCATTTCACTGCATTTTAATGCTTAAAGGGAAGCAATAGCTGGTAACAGTAAATTTAGACATTTTAAAATTACTTTTTTAGCTGTCTCAATGATTATCTTGCCTTGAAAACAACAGAGAAAAAAACCCAAGAAAAACCCAATCCCTCAGTTTGAGGATGCTGGGGGGAAGCTAAGATTTCTCCTAGATATCCTAGCAGTTTTGGATGTTTGACCACTCTTTTAAGAATTCACTATACTATGTGACCAGTGCACAGAACAGCAGGACAGTGATTCCAAGAGATTGCACAATATAAAAAAGAAGTAACGAAAAATGGATCTGGATGCAGATCTATGTCTTTTCTCACTAGCAGCTACTGTACTTGGATAGAGTAAAAACTGCTGCAGATTTTCCTTGGGGCCCAAAATCACTCCTCAAAATTATCTTGTTTATCATATAAAACCAGAAGTGGGTGACCAAAGATAACAATATGTGCCACTATGTTAACAGACTGATCCTCACAAAGGGCAATTCAGCTCAATGAAAGGCCCCTTGGCTAGACAAGTGGGTTCTAGTTACCCAGTAAGCTGTGCTAACAGAGGATGCTATTCCAACTTAATTCAACTCTCTGTAGCAAAAATATATCCCCACCCCGTCCCTGCCAAAATACCAGAAGTTCAGTGATGTAATGAAGGGCTGAGGTTTGGCACTTGGCCCACTGAATTCACTTTCCTTTAGAAATCAAAAAGGCTGTTGTACCTTTGAATCTACCATTGAATAATGAACTTTTGTTACCTACTTATTGCACTTGTTCAAGGAAACTTTTATGTAAAAAAGGTTACCTTGAAAATTATCTTAGCCTCAAAGAGTGCTAATGTAAGTTCAACAGGAGCAAAGCAAACAGCACCTTGCCACTGTAGGTCAAAGTGTGTAATGTTTAAGAATAGCAGAGCTTAAACAGATTTCCTAATTTGGCACTTGCATCTCACAGCCAAGAGGTTGAATCATCCCACCTCAGCATTACCAGACTGTAAGTTCTGGGTGTCAGGAAGAAGCAGTACAGACATCAGTACGTTCCAACCGGGTCACTAGCAAATGCATCAATTATTTAAAACAACATGTCTTTCCCAAGTCTGATTCAGAACAAAGGAATTACAAGCACATTCACTGCAAGACTGGGAAACATGACAGTTAAAGGAATATTCAGTTTTAAGCAAATGCAGTTGAGAAAGTTTACTCATCATCAAATAAATTACTTCTGGTGCTACCACAATTGCTAGTATATTTAAAAATAAAGAACAAAGGAAAACAAATGCAAGAATTAACGTGACTTCTAATTGTTGTTGAGTCCTATTTACACATTTTACCTCCTATTTATATCCAGGCTGAATCCTAGGCAGTTACAAAACCCCTACAAATGCTATGTGTGTCAAACCTGCTACAGCTGAGATCACTGTGTAAAGTACAGATGTAGAATTGAAAAGTCCTAGAAAAGACAGCTCCAAAAGAAAGGCAGGAACTTGTAAAAGGGGTTAGTTGGACAAATAACTACCCTTCAGGTAAACCCAAATTAACATGTAATGACTAAAAACTTGACAGAAATGAGCTAACGGTCAAACATTACAGTGATTACACCAAAGCCACAGATTAAGAAAACAAACCTGCCAAGGAAAACATTAAGGCATTTTGCCTTGATCTGCTGCTACCCAGAGGACACTTTACTAAGTAAAGGCCTGTTGATGTTTCAGTTATTTCTAGAACCACATCAAGAGAACTATATAAATATTTCATATAGCTTCTGCTACACACAGTACATTTCAGAGTTTACTTCAGAACTCACCAAAGAGATGGGATGTGTTTTCAATTTTGTCCATGGTATCTGCAAGAGAAAACACTATTCTAAAGCAAATTAAATATTAAAAATACAGTAAAATAAATCACACAGAATGTGTTTTAGGCATACAAATTATATTCCTAACTTCTGAACTCAGCATAATATTACTTTCAAAATATTAAGTTCATCTGAACATACTATATGATAACTTTAGGCACACACTAGGTGTTAAAAACTTTGAACTTCAAGATCTACGTATTACTAAGCAGAAAAACACAGGAACAAAGTAGAATCTGTCTCTTTAACAGTGAGTTGTCCACATTCTTTCCTTTAAAAGGAAAAAAATCTACATTTCCTTTGTTGACCTACAACTGATTGGATGCATGCAACAAAATATCAAGTTCACAGCATTCAGAAAGATCCGGACAATCTCCCATAGTGGGGAAAAAAAGCAAAGAAGGAACACCAAAAAACTACAAACAAACTCCACCAGGTGCTAAAGTTTGACCACATTGTAACTTCAGTCACGACCAAGCCACCCTTCATTTCTTAATCCCACAGTCCTAAAATGTGGTACAGATGATATACCTTGTTTCAATTATTCGCAGCCACAAAATGACCAAAACCGCAGTATCTACTAGATTTACTGTTTCCCACATTTCCCACAGGGATCAGAATCCCTCAGAAAGGTATTTTTGGAAATGGGAGCAGAACAAGAGGGAAAGCAATAAATGAAGAGGAGTGAAGAGAGAACACACAAAGAGAATAATAAATAATTATGATAGACTAACTACCACGGACAAATACAAACTTTTACTTCTACCTCATTTACAGAACATGCAGGAATGAATTCTACTCAGAAAGAAAAAACAATTTAAAAATAATCGCTCTTATTTTCATTATTTCCAGATGTATCTTATGTCATCACACGAGAAACAAAAATAAGGAAGAAATTATTGCTGATAAAATCTTTGTTGTTCTTTAAAAGTCTATCAAGCACTTATCACAACTTCCTACTAATACAAACTTGCTTGAAAGTTTACAAAGACAGAACGAAAAGAAGAAAGATTTGGTTTATTACCGTTCCAGCACAATAAAACACTCACCCTAATGGATGCTTTATTACAAAACACCTTGTTTATAGCCAGCCATGTTGGAAGATCCAGCATGTTCTGGAGTACCTCTTGATCCAGCTCTAAATTGGTCAGCTGACCTTCCCCCTTTAATGTGCTCAGGTTGATCTTGTCAGGTGACAGATTCTTGGTGAACCTGAAAACAAACACACCTTAGGTAAAAACACATGAAGCAATCAAAGCTATCCTGCATATTAGTGACAATTTAACTTAAAGCCATGGTTTAAGGAGGTTAAGAAATCTTAGATAAATTTCAACGGAATTGGTTTGTTCTTCTAATTTTTTTCATCTCCTTACCTCAATTTATAAATACATAAACAAAAACACATCTTCTCATTTTCGGGTCACCCAGAATAACAAACAATCCTTGACTCAAACTATTGAACTATTAATTTTAAACTATATAAAGTAGAATTGAATCCATTTCACGCTTTAATTTTCTGAAAGGAGAAGAAATCCCAAACCCCTCAAATTACTGTCAT
This sequence comes from Nicator chloris, assembly GCA_013400495.1. Taxonomy (NCBI): domain Eukaryota; kingdom Metazoa; phylum Chordata; class Aves; order Passeriformes; family Pycnonotidae; genus Nicator; species Nicator chloris. The sequence continues at coordinate 51,750 of WAAE01006537.1, read as the reverse complement.
AAGAAGTACCTTTCGATATATTTAGTTAAAATCTTGCAATAAAAAAGTTTTATTTACAATATTAATTAGATTTAGTCATAGAATTTAATGACAAATTAGAAATACACATACACACACATAGCAGCATGAAGTATATAAAATATTGGATAAAAACTTGGAAGCTGAATATGATATCCATGTGGTAAGAAGTGTAACTATTTTAAAGCATACATTTAATTTACTTTATAGTTCAAATGCACTAGGATTTGCTGATACAATGAAACAATTTGTGTGACTGTGTCAAATGCTTCACATCCTTCTAAGATAACATGACAGAGACCAGGAGATCTCCACCTTCAAACCAAAGGCTGTAGCATCGTATCTACCATAAGCTAAGAACAGGCTATAATTTACCACACTTTCAATCTACAATGAAAAATTGTTTCTGCTCATGAATTGAGTCTAGTTTTACAAGATTAGGTAGTAGAAAATATTGCTTTTGGCATTATGCTTTGTGACTTTTCCTACCAAAATCTCCTGGTGATGGCTGCTATTCTCCAGGCAGGGGGTTTGTCTGTCCTCAGTGATGGAACATTGCCCTGAAGCAATGCCCCAGAAAGTGCAATTCCAGCATTTCCTTTCCATTCAAGAGACCAACTTCTAAGTGAATTACAAGGTCCTCATTAAGTCTGATACTGGGGGAGATGGTGGAAGAAGATGAAGAAGGTCAGCAAGCTCTCTTAAGAGTTTCCAAGTACAGCTTGAAAAAAAGCAGGTATTTTTTGAGTCCAACTTCCCTACTCCATTCCCAGTATGGTTAGCTTTGAAAATGCATTTACCTAGCCTGACAAAATGCAATCAGTATGTATTTGCAAATATTACTAGACATGTTTCTTATGAAGTGCCACAGTTCTTACTGTATTGCTTATAGTCACAAATTATCCACAAGCAATGAGATTTAATCTGTGAATAAAATAGTTTCATAATTTCAGTACTAAAAATATATTGAGATAAGGCTACTGATAAATGTATTTTCCTTGGCAACTAATGTACTTCTAAATGCTCTGTTTAGAAATATTATGAGGGGAATAAAGGACTTGAATTATTTTGTTTCCTGGTTACCCTTTTCTCTTGCTTTCAACAAGAAAGAATAATGAGAAGAGCTAAATAACCTTCGTCATTAAAACAACCTATCAGTAACTGCAAAATATAAAACTTCCTAAATCAGAAACCATTGCAAAGTCTCATCTGACTCAGGTAATACAAAAATCCTAGAAGAAAAAAAGCAGCCATTGAATGTTTTCAGTCACCTGGTAGTACCTCTCACTCTTGACTTTCTAGGTAAGGGTCAACACAAGAATTACAAACGGGTGTCATTTTAAAGTCACATTTACACAGCAAACACAAAACCATTCTGCCATTGCACACACACAGGTACAAATAAGTCTCCTGAGACTCGTGCTCTCTGAAAGATTTCCCCCTCAGAGTTCTCTGTTGCTCAGCCACACCAGAAATGCCTCTCAGCTTGGAAACAGATCTAAGCATTATCCTGGTCACAGCTGCAGACACATCACAGTGAAACACACAGAACCTACAGGAAGAGGTTTTAAAACTTCAGAGCAAGAAAGATATCAAAATACCATGAAGGATGAGAATGGCAACAGCAAAGCTATTTTTGAGTTACTTTCAATATCCTTCAAACAAACAGAAGCCAGCCTCTCTCAACAGGGAGCAGACGGACATGGTAAAAATTCAGGAAGGACCATCACTTTTTCTATATACATTTTTTGTTTAATTCTTCCAGGAGTGTTGCTTTGAATTTATTTCCTCTCCTGCAGACAGTGAAAGGAAAAATGCCCTAAGTGCTGCTTCATTCAGAAGAGACAGACATAAGAGGATCTCTGCCTGTTAAGACTGTACCCTTCACGTCAAAAGTCACGGAAGGAAACTCTCAACAGGTGAGCTGTGAGAAGATATTCTTAGCAAAACTGTTTTCACAGATTGAGTGTCAATTTCACAAACTACACTTCCTTTCTGAAAACATATCTGAGGTTTGAATTACTATGTGATAGTATGGGTTACAATACAGTTCTATTACTGAATTTTATAAGTAGAATAATGCTGTAAAATATTTACAATTGAAATGCAGGTATCCAGAAATATGAATTTATCAATATCACAAGCTGCCTGACATAGCTCCTTTGGGTACATCTACACACACATGCACTAAATATTCTTATGCAGTTACAGAGAGACGGTTCAACTTTAATTTACAAAGTACAGACTAAGAGTTTAGTGAAAAGCATAAAGGACTGTACAGTAACCATGCAATATTAAGAATCAAAGAGGAGTAAGTTACAACCAATGTCTTTTGTCAGAACGACAACAGTTCTTTCAGTTCTCTCCCTCTAAAATAACTCAAAACCTACATAAAAGATGCATTTTTCCTTGCCTAAAATATTTTCTAAAGGTTTGTTTGTAACATCACAGGCTTGGAGCTCTGAATGGAGCACTCCACCATGCTGGCAGAGAAGATAGCCAAGAAGTTGAAAACAGAAACAAAAAATCCCCAAAAACAGGTAGAGAAGATGGGAAAACACTTTTCTGGAGTCACAAGCTTACGGTTTGTATACAAAAGGCCACAAACCACATGAAGCTTAGAGCAGCATTCTCCAAAGCTTTGGAGCAAACACCAGGTGCCTTGTCAAGTTTGACAACAGAAACTCCAACTTCTGGATTTAGTAAAGAAATAAGAGAAGTCTAGATCACATTTGGACAGATTCTCAGCTGTTTTCTCAGCACATCTCCTGAATATACAACCCGTTTCCCCAGCTCTACCATGTGCCTTCCCTGTTTTTTAAATAAAATTTCCTCAGCAATATGACTCTAAATGTATGCTCAGATCATGACAAATTATTAAATCACAGTATGTGTCTCAAGTTTTGATTATCTCCTTATTACAAACTCAAACTGCTTAAACAACAGGCTCTGAAAAAGGGAAGCATGACCTACTAAGCACTGGCAACTGGATCAATAATAGAACAGCAGAAATGGAACATGAAGATAACTGGTTGTTTGGTTTTTTTTTTTTAATTGTTTCACCTGGCTGAACCATGTTATTTGATCACTAAGGCATATTACACCATTTCTGAAACAAGAAAAATGGTCTTTTTCAATTGAGTTTCTCACAAGATGTTTCCTTCCCATGACTCTAAGTAACAGTGAAGGTCTACTACCATTCAGCTCAGTATACCACTTCAAATTTGAAGACTTCAAGTTGAAGAGGAATAGAACTAACTCTCTGTCAAATTTGCTGCAGAAACAAAGCATTGGGATCAACAGTGTATACTGTTACAGTTGAGTTCCTCTCATCCAGCCTAACACCACAAAACACAGCTGATTTTAAGTAACTGGACTGATGAAGTACACCCCTCGCTGTCTGTGACACCAAACTGGCACCTTCTTACACCCTCCAGCATCAGTCTGTACACGAGAAAGGTATCACCTATCAGTATTGTGGCCACTCCACACAAAAAGCCACGTGCTTTATCTAATCTCACCTTGAACATTTGCAGAATTGTCAGGTGTGTATTTGGTGTCTGAGTGCAAGATGGAGAACCCTCCATGACCTGTTGGATGTCCAGCATGGAGAGGATCTGCATTACCTGCTGCAAAGCACTTTGTGAAGGTGTTCATTGCTCAACCCTCTGGAGCAGGACATGGCATTTCCTTGTTTACACAATCAGCCTGGACCTACTGCTCTCGGGCTGGCCATTAGTTATAGCACACTGGACAAGTTCAAAATACCACCTGCAACCCTATAGCTTCAGGTGGGACTTTTCAGGCTACTATATAGGACATCAAGCATCTAACACTTATCATGCTTTTTGACCTGTCATAGTTTAAAACCAGATCTGCCTTTCCAAGGAAATCACTAATTAGGACCTTAGTTCAACAAGCAACCTGTTTTTGTGTAACACATCTGGTGCAGTGTCACACCACCCCCTTATCCATCCCATTGTAGGAGCCCTGAATAGTACATCTGCTTTGCTGACACTTTCCAAATACTTGCTTCCATTTCATCACAACCAGAAGGACTTCAGCACAGACTCCCACTCCAGGTGACTTCCTAAATACATCTTAGTAAACTCCTACTCACTTCAAGACTCGTCCCACTCTTTCTCAAATAATGAAACCCCCACCAAGTCTCTTGACAGTATATAATGCTTCCCCTAGTTAATTCTGTAATAACACATATAGGAAATTATTTTCTTTCCATTTAGAAAAGCTGTATTGCTTGCTTTTTGGGTACAGGCAGAACTGAGACAGCTGCTGTCACCAATGATTATTATCTAATTATGTGTCATGAAGCAGATCTGCACAGACACAGCCAAGCACTGTGCATAAATGAGGAGCTTACACTGCACAAATGATAATCATGTTGCAAGTAAAACACTGCTCAAGCAATTTACCTTTCATTTATGATAAACCCTCACACAGACCAATGATAAGCTTTTCTATACCATGAGTCTTTTCACAGCAAGCAGAGAAATGGCCAATATGATCAAACCCAAAGAACTTTATTCAAACATGATAATCCTATACATCTCTGGGCTTAATGATATGTTGAGTACAAAATAACATAAAATCCTGAATATATCAAACAATATGTGGCAATGTATACAACTTCCCCATTGCAGGCAGCAATAAAACCACCTTAATTTGCTTACACTTGATAACTATTAAATTCCACTTAAAATAAAACATTCTGTACCTAATGCAAAAAAATGCCATATGATGAAAAATAACTTCAGAAATTTAAAATCGTGAAATAATGGTATAGTGTAAAAGCATAACAATACCTACTCTTTGGAAACTTAATCATTTATTTATATGACATTATGAGGTATCTTTTTTAATGTTTACTGATGAGATCTCATAACAAAGTGAGATTTTTTGGTAAGACATTAATTATAAGAACTCTTTTAATTTAAAAAAAAAAAAAGATATGAAATCAGTCACTTTCTTCTGTAAACTAGTTAAAGAGCTGACCAATCCTTCAAACAGATCAATACAGAGGTAATACACAATAAGTAATGAAAAGCAATCAAGTAGATGCAAATAATAAGCAGTAAATGTCATATAGCCTAAGGATATTAAGAAATACCCAGATTACATTTAGAAAATACACCTAAAGGTATGTTTATAATGGGATTGCTGATTTAGTTCACAAGCCTATTTTACAAATTTAGTTTAGGACTTACAAAAACCCCAAAGAAGCCAAAACACACAGCTGCATAGCAAACAATTATTTTTTGCAGAATTTTAAATTACAAAAAGAAACAGGAGTGGAAACTCAAGCAGCATTTTATAGAGCTCACTTCACTCCTAAATTTATAAAAATACATACCACCTCTTACATTTACTCTACAAAGGTGGGAGAGGGGAAGTTACCTGAGGGCAAGGTATTCAGACATAAGGCCCCTATTCCTGGTGAAAGCAAGTGGTCAGTTGCCACGGCTTCTGAGAAGCTTCTGGTACTCATTTTGGTAGTAAGGATATTCACAGCAAACCAATCTCCACCAGAGCCAGCTGGGATCGCTGCAGGGAACGGGACACAGGGGATATACAAGGGATCAAGTTCAAAGGGAAAAAGGAGTGATACAATAATGTAAGAGAGTTTTAGCTGAAGATAACTGCAGTTACAACAGTTTGTTGCACATCATGACACTACAGAACTCAAAAGGCAACAGACCGGTGTAAAACACTAGATTCCCATAAGAATATCACTTGCTGTCTGATACTACAGTACTGGAGCCCTGTTTAAATGAATAGTCTAGGAAGAAAATTTTAATCATGCAGAAAAGATCTATATAATGTAGCCAAGTAGTTTCAGAGATAGCCAGTAAGTACATTTGGAAGATGAGAAGATAGCCCAAAGATGCAGCATAAGAGGATTTTATTTTATTTTTAAATGGGAGACAATTTTTCAGTTTTGTTTTGCCTAGCCTGAGATTTCTCACATTATTTGTTCCTATTTACAGTGTCCCAACGTCAGCTATTCAAAATTCACACTAAAGAAACCTGACTCTAGAGATGTAGGGGAATGGGACTTTTGGATTTGTTTTTGGTTTTGAGGTGGTGCTACAAAGACTTGCACACGTCTGAAAGTCTGATTTTGCAGGCTATGAAATTTCAGTATGATAAGCTCCTCAAAAAAAAAAAGTTCTCTGCTAACCGTCTTCCCTTCAAAGAGATGCCTCATCTTAAATATAATTAATTACCACACTTTTACCCTTTTGGGTGCAACAAAATCCAAACATTTGGACAAAGTCCTTGGTAGGCAATTTGTTGGGATATCAGAACAGCATTTAAGAGATTTATCACTTCAGTGAATTACAGATAGCTAGTTACAAATTGTTATTCTCAAGTCTCCAGACCCCCCAGCAATGGAAGAAACTACAACATGAAAACTGTTTCAGAAGTAGGCAACCACACAACTTTCAGATTCCTGAGTAGCTGGATCCAAGTGTTGCTTCCTTGGGAGTCAGAAGCAGCAAGCATCTCTGAGGAAAAAAACCAAAAACCTCTGGTGTTCTCAAGCTAAATGGTGAAGATGCACAGCAGAGCTGCCACGAAATCTGTGCTGAAGACATTCTTCCAACAAGGCCTGTACATCCATCTGTGGGAGGCTGGAAGAACTAAAAAGCACAGCCTAGCTGGAACTCTTTTGTCTCCTGTGTTTCCTTACCAAAAATGAAGGCAATGAAGAGATCTGAACCATGGTTAGCAGCAGCTCCACAAAGGTGTACTCCTACAGGAGTTACTGGATTGAGAAATCTGGGTTGTTGTGCAAATGGCCAAACCCAAGACACTCTTGATATAATTGAGTAATTACTTGCTAGCAATTATTCTCATGATTCGCAAAAAACCTGTGAAATAAATCACTTCGCGTAAGCTTTTATAATTCCATTAATGTCTCATCAGAAGTTACCTGATCTCCTTCGTCCAATCTTCTTGTAGAAAAAAAAAAAAATAAAACAAGACCCTTTAAAAAGCACGTCTCATTCTCAAGGAGTTATTTAGTACAGACTTTTATTCTGCTTCAATATTAAAAAAAAACCAACTCAAAACACTAAGGCTTTGGCAGATGAAATAACAAATGTTAAAAAAAAAGTAACTGTGGGCTAGTTTTGATTCTTACACACTCCATAATCACTTGACCTTAAAAGACAATTTTATTCCTTACAGGCTTTACTTAAATATCCTTTTTTTCCCAAGAAATACTTCATACTAGTGTGTCAGATACTTGAACAGAGCAATATTCAAGATCATTTTCATTGTGAAACTTAAAAGTATTCTGAGAACATTTTAAAGAAAATTATCACATACAACTAAAATGCTGCTGATTAATTCCTCTTGATTGTGCAAGTGTATTAGTTTTTATTATGTATGCACAAGACTTGTCTGACTTCAACAAAGCTTCAGCAGAACTTTAACTGTACAATGTCTGTAGAATTAGCATTTAGATTTATAATACATTTGCAAAAATAATATAAAACAAACTGAAAAGGCGAAGTCAAATTCTGTGAGTTTATTTTATTAATCCAAACACTACTGAAAGCTTAAGAGATCTTTCTGAGATGTAACACAAGATTTAATATCAAATCTTAATAAAGGTAATGATTAAAATTTTTACCAGAAAATGCATAATTGCTCATTTATCTCCAAAATACATATATAATTTCATAAAGCACCATGGCAATTTCAGTTTGAATTTTGGAAGATGTTCTGTTACAGAATCTTAAAATGCAAAATGATGAATGAAGCTACTAACAAAAACAGAATAAAGTGGAAGTTTTTTATTTCTGTTGAAAAAAGCATTTATTGATTCCTTCATGTTCATTGGAACAATACCACATTCACACAGAAGAAATTGTTGGCATGAAGTCTCCACTTAAATACTAAAAGTATTGATTTTCAAACATAAGGGAATTTAAGAAATACAGGGTTATAGTGAAACTTTAAATTGCTCTTTCTCCTCCTTCTTGCCTGCTGTCTCAAGCAGTTCTGCTTTACTACCTGTGATTTTTTAGGCTTATTCTTTCTCTAGGTGCAGCATTTAAGGCAGACATAATGCTAACACTTTCTGCAAGCATTCAGATTCAATACAGACTCATTCAGAACAACAGAGATTGTTATGTCTACATGGTGTTTTGCAATTTTATCAGTTACTACACAAGCCAATAAAGTCAGTCGCCTAGAATACACTCTGCAAAATTAGTACAAGCAAAGAGAGAAGCCGAAAAGTACACACTTGGTGTTTTTTGGCTGGCTAAAGGAATTGGCTAACTTTCACTACACTAACGTGACACAGAAACAGAATACACAAAATTGAAAATAAGCAAAAACCTATTTATTTTGCTACTAGCAGAATTTTCAAAGTTTATCCAAACAATTTTGATCATTTACTTACAGGATGGAAACGGCTCATTCTAGCCTGATAAAGGTGTTACACTGCTTTACTCTAAAAGGAGTCACCCCAGATCTCCTGAGAGGACAACATGCCTCACCAATCAGGCATGTCTGACTGGCATAAAAGCAGGTCAATATGCAGGGCAAATACCTCAGTAGGATGCGTATCAGTGAAGTTGTACCAGATGATGTAGGATACCATTGTTTATATCAGGACCAACTGATTCCTGATATCCATACAATTAGGATGCTACTCTTTGTACAGCCACGAGCTTTAGAATGACATTCCAGCTATGAGATGAAAACAATTGTCACAAAACTCCCTGCAATTTTCTTCTATTGAAATCTTAATATGTTCACATCTATTGATTCAGATAAGCAAAAGCAAAGGTCTAAGTTCATGCAGAACATTAACTAATGACACAACTGAAAACAATTTCTGCTATACCAAACACTTTAGAACCTCTTACTGTTTTCTTTGTGGAAAATATTGAGTAAGAATGAAACTGCAACTTTTCACGTTGAACTGCATGCTATCATTGATAAACTTAAGAGTTAATATCAACTGAAGTGAAGACTGTCATATTCAGTGTGGCTACTTATCAGACAGGCAAAGTTTATAAGCTTGCCTTCATGCTTCTTTTACACATACCTTGATAAACAAAACTGGTTTTCACAGAAAGGCATGGATCATGCCTTCTGATACACAGAAGACTTAGACTGCTCATTGAATGAGACTAAAAGCCAAAACTACAAAACACCTGATTACACCCTTATACAACCCTAATTTAGTAATACCTGATCTCTGTATGTACCTCCCACCCAAAAAACCCAAGATTGAAACCCTTGCCATGGAGATGATCCCCTCACAACCTGAGACAGTATTAAAGTAACACCACAGTGAACTTGCACAGGGTAATCTAGATTCCTATTGGAAATCTTTAACACCATTGTTTCATACACTTGTCCACCAAGTCTGAGAAAAAAGAAGGAAGGCTCAAGGATATCTGCAACCATCATAGCAGAGCACTGAACAGAAAATCTTGCAATAAAAAAGTGCTGTTCAACAAGAAATCTCTCACCCACTAAAAATACATAACAGCACAAATGATGATTCAACACAAGTTTCAGTTCGCTGGGGAAGACCTTTACAGTATGAGTAACTGATCCCAACATTACAGAGATTTCTCCTAGGGATGGTGTCTCTTTCCTTCCTTTGTAAAGGATGATACTGTTATCCAGACACTTGTTTCATTTTAGGGCTCATATGAAATAAAGACAATCCATCAACTGCATTCAGTAAAACCACACCTAATACAACATGGAAATGACAAAAATTCAAGCCTCCAAACGACAAACTGATCCCCTCAGTTTAGTTGATAGATTTAGTTTCATATCCTACACCAAGTACCACATAATGTGAAGTACAACAAAAACACACATAGTTTGTTCCTGCTCCTTTTCCCTCCTTCTCATTTTCTACCACAGCCTTGGGAAAGAATAATGCATGTTGAAGACAGAGGACATTTTTTTAAATTTTAGAAGACTGAAAAAGCAAAAAATTCATTACCACATCCTGATATGAGATACAGACTTGTTACAAGCTGAATAGAATAAGCTTTATTACCTTCACTGCTCTAAAAGTGTAACACAGCAATAAGAAAAACCCTTCACAAAGGTAAAAAGTAATTTAGATATCAAAACAGTTTTCAAAATGCAGTTAGGGTCAACTTCTTGTTCTCAGACCTTAAAGACTCATACCTATGTAAAATTTTCGCTGTCTAACAAATGTAGAATGACAAGGCTCCTTCTACACCAGTGTGCATTATCAGTTCATCTAATAAAAGCACTGTGAACTGCTAAATGGAAACTGCACTGCTGAATGACAAAATGCTTTCAAATTTGCAAATACAGTACCTAGATAGGAAAAAGAATAAACACATGATTAACAGATATTGCAGTAATCTTCATGGCAAGTATTGCCAAATCAATGATGATTGGGGGAGTTGGACAAGATATCTGCTAAAGAGCCCTTCCAACCTCAACTGTTCTGTTGTTTGTGGCAAAAAATCAAAGCACTTCTCTGTAACTTAAGGTACAAATTCATATCTTTGTTCAAACATAAAGGGAAATAAAATATTCAAAAATTAAAATAAATTGAGCTATGAGGGTAACTCTTTCCACTATTGCTTTATTATATGCACCTCTTCCAATAAATTTTAATCCTGCCACTAATACCTGCCTAGTTGAAGATGACAAGCAGGTAGCAGTTTCAAAAAACTACGAAAACAGCAGAACAGCAACTACTATAGTAAGAGTAAAAAGTGAAAGTGTCCTTTGGCACTCTCACTATCACAGGAAATTTCTTATGTATTTGGCTCCTTAGCCACATTCTCAGAAAACTTATTAAAGAAAATCCTGAATACTTTTATAATTTTTGCTGAAAAATCTTGGTCCTGAAATTTAAGCTCCTGTCACTTGAATTCTGTTTTCCTGAGTAACCAACTTCTGAAACCACTGAAACACCTGCTCTGCAGGAAGTAAAGATATTATCTGAACATGTAATGAAGAACACCCATAACAAGGGGCTTAATAATACTGTCTACATTTTAGGTAGCAAACACACTCTTTGAATAGTATGGATTATGAGCGTCAAGTTCAACTTGCAAGCCTCAGATTCACTGGATATACCCCATAAGCTTTCCAGAAGTGATGAAATTTGTCATAATCATTTGACAGAGCCTTGTTGAGTAAGCATTATCACAATACACAAGAGAGGAATCACAAATTTACTAATATGACAAAGTACTTAGTTCTAATCTACTCAGCTGTTCATTTGAAAAACTAGACAAAAACCGAGTCATCTTACTCATGCCTAGCTCCCAGACACATTTTAGAGTGAACCTGTAACACAGAGACTAGAGCTCACTTCTCTTTCCATACAGCTCGCTGTACACCCCTGCAGGAAACAAGCTGCTAAATCCAGCTATTCCAAGCTCACTGCTGATTAAAAAACTGACTCAAGGCTGATGACATCTTCTCCTTGCATTTCCACTCACACAGTGCTCGGTCATTTTCATGTGAAGAAAAGATTTCTTTGTCAGCATCCCCTGCTACATAACTCATGAGCAGGGCGGAGAAGAAAAATTATTCTACTACTGCTCCATACATCACATTCAGCAGATAGGTATCAAAGGATTTGGAATGAGAATTATGTTTTCCATGTGCATCAACAACAGATTAGTCAAATGACAATCGGTCACTTCATTTTGTTTGATTTTCTCTATGAACACTTTCCAGAAATACCACACAGAAGTGGAATAGAACATTTTGGGGGAAAAAAAAAAAAGAAAACAAAACTAAAATTTGAAGTATTTCAGGTTATATTTTTTAAGATATAAAAGAGAGCTCTCGAGAATAAGCAACGCTGTGGTATTATGACAGATCAAGTACCTAACAGGTTTTTGCCTCTCTTTAGAAAATGGGAGAAACCTGATGCAGCTTTTTAAAACTGGACGAATCAGATTGTGTACTTTCTGCGATTTCTTCATCTTTCAAGCACACGACATTGACAGCTAAGACATTTACAGTAGGTTTGTTTGTTTTGTTTCAGGCCGCGAGGCACCTTAGACATTATTTCAAGTCATCTAGAAAACCACGAACTTATTTCATCTCTCTGCATGCACCTTTTTGTTGCCCAGCCTCACCTGTGTCTCAAGAGCTCGGAATTCGCGAGCTGAGCTGCAAGGACACAGGCCAAGCTGCCCCAGCCCCGGCCAGCCAGCGCACCGCGGCGGCTGCCCTTCGCCCCCGCCGCCCGGGGATCACGAGGGTCGGCGCCTCCCCCGCTTCTCTGCCCCCCGCACGCCTCGGGCAGCGGGGGCGGGCACCGTCTGCCCGGCGGGGAGGCGGCCGGGGCCCGGCGGTGACTCACTCGGTGCCTCCCTCCTGCGCCAGGCGGACCGAGCCCCCTCCCCGCCCGCGCTGCCAGGCACCGGACGAAGGAGCCGGGGGCCAGGGGCCAGCGGCCAGCCAAGCGGCTGTGGCCGCCGGACAGCCCCACACGAGCACCCGGCCACCCCCTCCGCTTCCAAATCACTACGAGGAGGCGGCTTCAGTTCCCCCTTCTGCAGGCAGAATGGACCCGATCCTCCCCCCAGCGCCCAGAGCGGAGGTCGGTTTCCACGACAGGGACCTGCAGTCGACCCGCCCCGCAGCGCCTCAGCCTGCCCGGTGCACCGCGCCCAACTGACCTGGAGAGATGCTTCAGGATTTGCTTCTTGATAATCCCCGCCATGGTGTCTGCCTGCCCGCGCCCCTCACGACGACCAGCCGGGACCAAGAACGCGGCTCATCCCTGCGCCCGCCCCTGCCCGCGGTGGGGAGAGCGCCGGGAGCGGAGCCGCTATCCCCACTCGCGCTTACTCGACGCCCGGCGCCATCTTGGCCGCAGCATCGCCTGGTGACGAGGGCGAGACGGGGCGGGACGGGCCCGGGCCCCCGCCCCCCGCGGAGAGCGGCGGCCCCGGGCGGGCAGCGCGGGGCAGGGGACAGGGACAGGGGCACGGAGATCCGCACCCGTAGCGGTATGGGAAAGGGCAATGGCGCCTCGGCCCTTCGCTTGCTCGCAGAGCCCCTGCCCGCCTGCTCAGCATCTCCGTCCCCATTCAGCACCCAAAGCCACTGCCCACCTCAGCCCCACCGCTCGCCTTTTCCTCGCTCTCTTCCACCACCTGTTTCTTTCATCCCTCTTCAGCCTTCCCATCTCCAAAACTCTAGAAGCGTGTCTCTCCCATCCCAGCCTGTGTCTCCATCCCCCTTCCCGCCTGTGCAGCGTGTCCCAACACCATCACACCTTTGCCTGGGCCTGACCTCGGCCAAGCCAAAAGACAGGATAGCTGCAGCTCCTACAGAACCACACAAAAGGAACAAGGCTAGACAAGATGAAGAGCTCACTGGCAGAAACTTACAATGCTATGGCAAGAAATTCACACGTACACACACATATCCCATACCCAAATTGCTCAAACCCAGCGAGATGTAAAATCAGGTTGTTCGTCAGATGCGTACATTTTGCTGGGTATGCATGGCAAGTATACAGCCCACGAGTTATTTTACTTTCAAGAGAACAGCCTCTCATGCTGTAGCAAAACCTCCAAGTCAGTTAAGAAATTAATGTCTTGTATTAGTTTTGTTCATCCAGTAACCCTTTTCTTCTGCCACTCCCTCATTCATAAAAGGCATCTTGAAGAATTTTAGTGGTGGGTAACCAAGCACCCTAAAAATACTATCTGGAAAAAGAAAAAAAAAAAAGGATCAGTCAGAAAACTAAAAAGTTTTTCAGATGTGACCTCCTCCATATGCACGATGGGCCTCTGTAATAGAGTCTTGCGCTGCAGAAGAAAGACATCAGATACTATTTTCTCTGCTTCTCATATACATAACATTAATAATTTACAAGCAATGAACCAAAACCCTAAGGACCTTTAAGTCAGAAATATGAAGCAGTAATAGAAAAAATAGGTCAGGAGATGAACATTTTCAATTGATTTTTCCAGACATTTAAAAATCAGTCAGTTGTGTAATACTGACCTCATTATATTCTTAAGGAGATTTATAAAGTAGTAATGAGTTGTGTATGAAGCTAACACTTTTATGCCTGTTTTACATTCAGTTTTCTCAACTAGGAAAAAGTCTACCAGTATAATGGAGAAACAATAGTCATCATCCTGATGGGTCAGCTACAAGGGGCAAGGAAAGCAGGACCTATGCCATGTGTTCTCTTTCAAGTGTCCCACAAGCATAGCTCTGGAAGAACAGGGGAAGTCCTGAGGCTCTTCACTGATGCCAGAACTGAAAACCAGAAATATTTCTGTCCAGCAGGATTGGTTTGAATTGTCACCTCATGTTGTATCCCCACGTCCTGGAGCATACTGGGTGGAAGAATAGAGGAAAATGCACAGATCAGCACACACCACACCCCACACCCTCCTCACACAGAAGGGAGTTAGAAGGCCACCAACTTTCCATGTTGATTTCAGCCCTTCCCAGTCACCATGGAGCTGCATGGTGATCCCCGGACTGTCTGGCCCTTGCTAATCCCACCAGTCCTGATCCTGATCGTGACTTGGGGATTGTCTGATGTGCTTGATGTTCCACCTGCTTCATTGTCATGTTTACTTGATAACCTGGCCTCTGGGCTTCACTCCCACGCCTGTCTGCCTTGGTCCCTGGCTGGGGGTGGTGGGACAGGCCCGGCTAGCAAGGCCCTACCCTGCTGGCCATAGTATCCCTCCTAGCTCCTGGATTCTCTCCCTCTCAGAGCAGCTGGCACTCATGTCACTAACAAAGAACACCACTTGTGAGCATATCCAGGGTGCTGAAATGATCTCAAAGAAAAAATTTGTCTTATCTTTGCCATAGGTATTTTTAGGGCCTATTTTTGAACACAACAGAACACCCAAGAAGCCATGGATGGAGAGTTTTCCATCACGCAATCATCTCAACCACCAGCCTGCCCTTCACCATCACCCAAACACAGTTACATGAAGTAGAGGTCATTGATGCAAAGTCCAGGACAAAAACCCCCTGTCAAAGGGTGCAGTAACTTCTTCCTCGAGGATATCTTTCTTTGGATGTTCTAAACAACCTGGAAATCCTGTACTTCGCATCACAGTCATTCTGAGGCTGCTCGTTCCCACAGACTGGAGCCAAAAAGCACCTGTGCTTTGTAGAGGGTGTGCAGAGTGTTTCACTCTCTCACAGTTTCATGTGTTCAAGAGGACTTCTTAATTGTAAAAACTGAAATGGAGTTGGGAGGAAAAAACCAAAACCAACTGGAGGTCAAGCAACTTCAGAAACATGCATACCACAGAATTAAAAAAAAAAAAATCACATGAAATAAAGTAGTAGGAGATGTAGTCAGAGAACAAACTAAATTTGAGCTAAGTTTCAGTGAGTGCTTTGTATCATACTTGCAGAATGAGAAATCTGGCATGCCTTCTTATGGATAATGCAAAAGATAATGGTCTGTCTTCAAATGCAGATGTGCAAGGCTTAAGTAGTCTGACAGACCATTATTCAAAGAGCATCACAAAATATCAATTCTTACTATTGTAAGGGGCAATGTACAAGGTTTGCTAGCACATGGACTTTTAAAATTCTTCTTTATGTGTCCTTGCTGTGTGGCCAACTTTGTGTTACGTACTCCAACAACAACAGAAAGTATTATCAGAAGTGCCATTGGAATATATGGGTGAATGTGTAAACAATCTCAATAAATATGTATGAGTTGCCCTCAAGTAGCAGTGACAGTAAATACACCAACTTTAGTTCGAAGAGATTTGAAATATTTATGAATACCAACCACTTCACATAAATCTAAGTGAACTCTTAAAAGCCTGGCACTTGTCCTACATCCTAAAAAATAAAAAAGAAAAAAGTGAAACTAACTCCAAATCCAACACAAAGCATTGGATGATAACAGATGAAGCGCCACAGAGCTGGAGCTAGTATTTAGAAGGTAAAAAATACTTCACTGAATTCTGGCTTTCACTTTTATTTTCACAAGGCAAAAGTTAGCAATAGATATTAGGACTTTTTGAACCTAAACAGTTATTCTAAGAACTATATATTAGTAAAAGGATAAAGTAAAAGTTATGCCATTTTAAGAATAGTATTTTGTGTTCCTCTTTAACACTGAATACCTAAATAATTTGTTACAATTCTATGTTTTGTGTATTTTGGATTTTAATTACAAACCCAAAATTTACTATAAGTATACCTGTCTGTAGGCAAAGAAGGAGAACAACCCACAGTGTTCTTTAAAAAGCACCCAGGAGCTTCTGAACTTGAAAAACAGGCTTTTGATAATTCCTGTGACCTCTTCTCAAGAATCAAATAATATATCTGCTAGAGTCAGGATTAAGGAAGCTGTCCTTAAGATACACTTCCTCTACAAGCACATAAAGAGGATTTGTCTAAAAGCAGATTGCCATGTGTTCCAATGAGCATCCTGGCTCATGGAAAGACATTTTATATTTGTTAAGGCAAAGAGTCATCATACAGAGTAACAGTTATTTTTAAGTTAAGGAAAGTCAGTTACATACAAATACAAAAGTGTAATGCTCTTTCTGTTTTACTGCAATACAACAAAGGAATTAGTGATGGTAAGTAAAACATATAAACAGAGCAAAATTCATTATCAAGACAAGTGCTAGGTGCTGCACCTGAGCTAACATACCCACAGAGCCCAGTGCAGGCTCAGACCTGTGTGGCAGTGAAACAGCCTTGTGGAAAAGGGCCTGGGGATCTGGATAGACATCAGGCTGAACTGGACTTAGCAGTGCACCACTGCAGCAAGAAGGGCAAAGCAGATCCTGGATTGCATCCACAGGGGCATTGCTAGCAGGGACAGAAACTTGACCATCCTACCCTGCTTGATGCATTTCAGGCCACACCTGGATTATTTTGTCCAGTTCTGCTCCCACCAACTCCAAAAAAAATTGTGGACAACTGGAGAGCATCCAGTTTAAGGCCATAAGGATGATCAAAGGCTCAAGAACACACCCTGAAGAAAGACTGAAGGGCTTTGTTTTTTCTGCTTGGAGAAGCTTGAGGGAACCTTATCACAGTATTGTGGTATTTAAAGAGTGGCTGCAGTGATGGAAGCTCTCTCTTCACAACAAGACAAAGGGCAACAAGTGTTAAGTTGTACCAGGAGAGCTTTCGTTTTGATATAGGGAACTTTTGCACAGTGAGAATAACCAATCACTGCAAAAACCTCTCCTCAGTGAGTTCCCATTGCAGGTTTTCAAAATGGTGTTGGACAGGTGTTAGATTATCTCATCATGGTTCCCTTTACTACGAAAAGTTGGACCAAATGATCTTTCAGCATCCTTCCACCTGGTGTTGTTCTATGGTTCTGTGATTCTATAAAGGTGTGTTCTATGTTACACGGACTTCAGTAAAACAAAAGCTGGTCAGGAACAGAGAATTCCAATAGCACTGTTTTCGATACTATTTATAATAAAAGTGTTAATTATGCATGCTTTGAAAAACTTTCTACATGAAGGAAGGTTGTAGCCAGTTGGGGGTTGGTCTCTTCTCCCAGACAAGCAGGGACAGGATGAGAGGACTTCAGTCTTAAACCGCACCAGCAGACCTTACATATCAGGAAGAACTTTTTTGTTGTTCTTGTTTCACAGAAATGATTAGACATTGGAATGGACTGCCCAGGGAGGTGGTGGAGTCACCATCCCTGAAGGTGTTTAAGTAAAGGCTGGGCATGGCACTTAGAGCCATGGTCTACTTTACATCGTGTTCAGTCGTAGGTTGAACTCTGTGATTTCAAGTCTTTTCCAATCTAATTGATTCTGTGATTCTGTAACAGTAAAATAATGATGATAGAATTTAGAGTTCTCTCCCTTTCCATTGTGTCACATTCTTACACAGCCCAGGCCCGTGTTGCCGCACACTTCCCAATGAGATTGTCACTCATCCCCTTTCTCCCGAGGCGCAGGGTGCCCGCACCACCACATCCCGAGCCGGCAGGGTCACCCGAGGCAGTCTGTAATTTCAAACCACCGCCACACCGGGCTCTCGCCCTAACATCCCCGCCTCGTTCCCAGCCTTCGGTGTCGGCCCCGCGGGGCTGACGGCGGCCGAGGAAGCCACTGCCCGCGCAGCGAGTCCTGCGACCGGTCCGGGCGATGTTGCCGATGACGCCGTGCCACCTCCACGCCCACCCGGGTGACGAGCGCTGCCGGGTCACGCCCGGCCAATGGCTCCCGCAGCTCCACTAGCGTCACCGGCAGGGCGCGCGCCCCGCGGCAGAGGCGGAGCGCTGCCGGCACTCCCGCGTCCCGCCGGGCCACGCGCGCACTGCTCCTCCGCTCTATGGTCACCGTAGAGATCCACGGCGGTGGCGGATCAATACTGGGACGGCGGCGGCCGTGGCGCCGTGGGGAACATGGCGACGCTGGTGCTGGATAACGGCGCCTACAACGCCAAGATCGGCTACAGCCACGCGAACGTCAGGTAACGGAACGGGACGGGACGGGACGGGACGGGCGCTGGGCATCCCCTCGCGGCTTCTCAGCCGCCGCCGCTCCCCGCCGGCCCCACGCCCCTCGGCTGCTCGCCGGCGCGCGGGCCCGCAGCGCGCCTGCGCGCACCGGGGAGAGGCGCGGCCTGGCCCCGCCCCGCCCTTGCGGCTGCTGTTGGCCCCGCCCCTGCGGCGTGCGCCGAGGTGCGCACCGTGCCCCTCTGTGTCACCCCGTGTCCCTCTGTGTCACACCGTGCCCCACCGGCCAGAGTGAGGGGAGAGCCCCTGGCGCTCTTCCTGTTGTGCCGGCGGCAGGGGGTGGCTGTTGCAGCTCAGTGCAGTGCGCGGCGGAGGTTGTGGTGGTATTTGGTTTTCCAAAAGGTGTCTCGTCTGCATTGGTCCCTCATAACTGGCTCCAGTTAATGGACAGAAGCCAAAATACAGGAGCAAAAATGTTATTGAAAGTACACTGTTTATGAAAGTGGCTTAAAGAAAGTGAAGGTGTCTCATACCATGTTTAACAGGAAACTTCCTAACCTTTTCCAGTGTTATTCCCAACTGTCAGTTCAGATCAAAGACTGCACGCTTGAAAACCTTTACAGCAAATCAACTGGATGAAATTAAGGATCCTTCTGGTCTCTTTTATATTCTTCCCTTTCAGAAGGTAAGTAAGATATCTTCAGTTTAACATTAAAACCAAATTTAAACTAAGGAATAGTATTCATTCCTTTTCATCTATGTCCCAACTGTGGGGTTATATGTAGTATCATACAAAAATCAGTCAGCAGTGTGAAGGTTTAACAGTCGTAGAATTGTTTAGGTTGAAAAAGACCTTTAAGATCATTAAGTCCAGCAGTTAACCGTGCACTGTCCAGCCCATCACTTAGCCATGTCCCTAAGTGCCACATCTGCACATCTAAATACCTCCAGGGATGGTGACTCAGCCAGTTCCCTGAGCAGTCTGTGCCAGTGGGTGACAGCCCCATTGGTGAGAAAATGTTTCCAATCTAAAATTCTCTGGTGAAACTTAAGGCCATTCCCTCTGGTCCTGGAGTTATCTCCAGGTAACTTCACTTGTTACCTGGGAGAAGAGACCAACCACCACTTCACTACAACCTCCTTTCAGAGTGATAAGGTCCTCCTTGAGCCTCCATTTCTCCAGGCTAGACAGCCTCAGCTGGTCCTCATAGGCTTTGTTCTCTGAACCCTTCACCAGCTTTGTTGCCCTTCTCTGGATTTGCTTCAGTCCCTCAATAACTTTCTTGTTGGGAGGGAGCCAGAACTGAAAGTAAGATTCGAGAGATGGCCTCACCACTGCCAGGTGCAGGAGGGCAATCCTTGCCCTGGTCCAGCTGGCCACTCTTTTGCTGATACAGACCAGGATACTCTTGGCCTTCTTGGCCACCTGGGCACACGCTGGCTCATGGTCAGTGGCTGCCAACCAGCACCCCCAGGTCCTTTTCTACCGGGCAGCTTTCCAGCCACTCTGCCCCAAGCCCACAGTGCTTCATGGGGTTGTTGTTACCCAAGTGCAGGACCCGGCACTTGGCCTTGCTGAACATCATGAGATGGTCCTTAGTCCATCAATCCTCAGTCCTCAAGTCCAGAAATCTTTACAGAGCTTTTCTACCCTCCAGCAGATCAACAGTCCTACCCAGCTTTGTGCTTTCTGTGAACTTACTGAGGGTGCACCTGATGCCCTTGCCCAGATTGTTGATAACAGGGACCCCAATACTGAGCCCTGGGGAACACCACTGGTGACCAGATGCCAGCTGGATATAGCACCATTCAGCACCACTCTCTGGCTTGGACATCCCGCCAGTCTTTTACCCAGCAAAGTGTTCATCCATCCAAGGCATAAGCAGCCAGCTTCTCCAGGAGAATGCTGTCGGAAATGGTGTCAAAGACTTTACTGACTGTGGTAAAGTCCAGGTAGACAGCATACACATCCATTCCCTCCTCCCCTCAGTGGGTCACCTGGTGAGAAGGAGAACAAGTTAGTCAAGCTTTAATAAACCCATGCTGACTGGACCTGATCACTTGTTTGTCCTGTACATGCTGGGTGGGGGCACGCCAGGTAATCTGTTCCATAACCTTCCCCTGGCACTGAGGAAGACTGACAAGCTTCTGCCAAAAAGAGTAATGTATACAGAAAACACAATGTACATTCTTTTTGTAGTGCAGTAATCAACATATCAATGGGCAATATTTGTAACATACCTTAATCCTATTGAACATTTACTCCTCAGCCTAAAAATTTAAATTTAGACATTTTAACTCTTTTTTTTTTATATTACCAGTCTCAATTGTTTGTTGTTTGACTTTTTTTTAAAGTAGATTTTATTTTTTCTAAATAGTGTAAATTTGTTTCTAAATTCCTACAGGGTTACTTGGTGAACTGGGATGTTCAGAGACAGGTTTGGGATTATCTCTTTGGGAAAGAAATGTATCAAGTAAGAGCCTTTTCTTACTTACATATTTTGTGTAGATAAAATACTGACTAATGGAATTAACAAATATTAGGTAGAACGGGTGATCTTACTGTTCTCTTTGAAAGTGCCTTCAATTAGAATTCACAGGGATTTATAGTTTTGGAAACATTTTTGCATTGTAGTGTAGAATTTTGAAAAATATTTAATTTTTTTTAGTCTCGTAGGTATGTACTGATACTGAGTGCAGCTCACATAAAAAATTCATATAATTAAGAGTTCAAGTTAAAATAATTACAGACAGATACCATGTAGTCAAAAGATCAAGAAATTGTTAATATAAGAGGGAGAGATGAGTTGGGTCAGTAGGCCAAAATACATACACATTTAGTAATCATTTTTGGCTAGCCATTTTGTACCTATGAATAACTTAAATGTATGAAATATAAATATCAGCTACTTTATTTTTCATATCCCACAAAACGGATTTAGCACAGGAAGTGTATTAAGACTTTCCTTTGATTTTTTTTCTTTAAAAATATTATGTTCTCTGGAAATTCTTGAGTTTTTTCTAACACTTGTGTACTGACAATAAAAGTAATGCCTCAAATTAGCTTAGTGTCTGTATATTTTTATATTAAAAATATAAAGTGATATTTTTTTGATACATAAATTTCATTTCAGTTTTGGAACAGTATTCAATTCAGTCATGGTTTTGAGAATTTGTTTTTAATTCTTCTTCACAAGTGAAGACTACAGAGAGATACAGCTGGTAATGTTTCTAGGGCCATATCCAGTTATGATTGAAGTAACCCTATGAAGTCCTCTCTAAAGGAGTGTTTGAGATACTGGTAAACGTGGAAAGTCCAGAATCTTTGGTGGCTTCAGTAGTGGTCACTGGGAGTTTTATTATTGATTCTTCACTGTACAGGACTTTGGTTATTAGACAGGTAATTCTGTGGTGCAAGTGCTGAGCTGTCAAGGAGACTTATTTTTCTGTAGTTGACAGGATTAGTGTAAAGTATTTTACATTAAAATTGTAGTGTTCCCTTGTGGAGTCTCTTTAAAATGTTGGATTACATTTTGAAAGGATGGGAACAGAATCAGGATATGTATGAAAGTGTTCCCTCCTATTATGTTTTTTACCCATTAATTAGATAAACTTGTATCACTGCTCAGGAAGCCTTTAAAAAAAGCTAAAACATTTAAAGTCTAGCTTCTACAAACAGGTATGGCAAGTGGTAATCCTGTCTTCAGATTCACATGGTCTTCCACTGCTGCAGAAGATGCTAAGAGGTTATCAATTTCTATGTTTTATGCAATGACAATCTGAATGTGTTTTTCATAGGTGGATTTTGTAGATACCAATATTATTATTACTGAACCTTATTTTAACTTCACTTCAATACAAGAATCTATGAATGAAATTCTATTTGAAGAATATCAATTTCAAGCAGTTCTTAGAGTAAATGGTGAGTATGTCTCCTAGTTTGCATTTATGTATTTTGAAGCTTAACCCTTCAAATAAATTAATAAGCAAGCACACATGCACACACATATATATACATAGTAAAAAAAATTACTTCAGTTGCTTCCCGGCTCTTGAGTAAAAGTGGATTAAACATTTTAAAAATTACTTCTTTTGCAAATTCCAGCTGTACTCTTGTACTACTTCCTAAAGAGTGTCATGGTATATAATTACAGGAAATTTGAGGAGAGTAAGGATGACAGAAATAACAGATGGATTTTGAAACAGGATAGCATTTAACAAATTCTACCAAAAATTTGCATGAAGTTTTTGATAGCTTTCCTTTTTTGGGAGGGTAGGATTGTTTTTTTGTTTGGTTTTGTTTTGCCTTAGGAAATAAAATGCAGTGTTAGAATTATGAAATGTATTGTGTTTCACAGGGAATGTGTAAACAACAATACCACCCCTCTGAAAGATAACTGGATATAGGAAACGCCTTTAGATAAGTTTGATAAATTTGTAGCATGATCAATATGATTAGACTTTAGAGAAATGGAACATGGACTGGAATTCCTGAAAAAGATTAAATAGAGCTATATATAATACTTAATTTTATCCACTGCTAAAATGAATTAATGCATTGGCTGTATTATTATGTATTGAGGTCTTGAAAGGCTGTCAAAGGCATTGAAAATACGAAGCAAGTACACCTTCATATCACTGTAAATTCTAAATGTTCATATAAAAATGGAATTAAATGTTCTGTATTTCAGCTGGAGCTCTTAGTGCACACAGGTATTTCCGGGATAATCCATCTGAGCTGTGTTGTATCATTGTGGATAGTGGATACTCTTTTACCCACATTGTACCTTACTGCAGAAGTAAAAAGAAGAAAGAGGCAATCATCAGGTATACTGCAGTACATATTTTCTAGAAGAACTGTTTGCTGTGCCTGAAGTTAATAATGACAGAATTCCTCATGTTACTCTTTTCTGTAGGATTAATGTTGGAGGGAAACTCTTAACCAACCATCTAAAGGAGATCATCTCGTACAGGTAAAGCATGCTAATTTGCACTCTGAATCTTGGTCTGAAATGAGCTAGAAGTTTATGGAGTATTCTTACTGATTCTGTGAATTTTAGATTAATTGCTGTTCAAAGGAGAAGGGATTTTTTTGTCTGCTATAATCTGCTAGCTACCATCTTGACCTTAAGATCCAAATGAATTAAGAAGCGTTTAAACCCATTGAAGAATTAGACTGTTATTTTTCAAAGTGCCAGTGCTTTTGAAGTTGTTGAGGTTACCTGTGTGTTCACACTTATACAAGTCTTAACATATTTTCTGAGATGTCTCAGTAGATCATCAGTCAGTTTGCTGACTGATTGTATCAATACTAGAAATAAAATGCAGTAGGATCAACTTTTCATTGGGATCCTTTAGCTTGGAACTTTATCTAGGTAAAGGTCTTTACCAAAGAGCTACTAGCAGGATTACAGCTGTGCTTGTTAGTTAGCAAGATAATGGCCAAATGCAGGTTAATGTATTTACTGAACTGTGAAACAGGAGAATACTAACCTCCAG
Organism: Nicator chloris; assembly: GCA_013400495.1. Lineage (NCBI taxonomy): Eukaryota > Metazoa > Chordata > Aves > Passeriformes > Pycnonotidae > Nicator > Nicator chloris. The sequence goes on along the minus strand of WAAE01006537.1, from coordinate 27,773 downwards.
TAGGCTAGGAATGCTCTTGTAAATTGCTCCAATAATACAAGTTTAGATATTGAGGCAGTAGCTTCCTGTGACTGAAAAATAATGGTTGCTCAGTTCCAGTGGAAAACTGGACAGGAAATGGAACACTTAATTCTTCTCAAACTTCTGTGGTTTTGGTTTTTGTTGTTCACAGGCAGCTACATGTTATGGATGAAACACATGTAATTAATCAGGTGAAAGAAGATGTGTGTTATGTTTCTCAAGACTTTTACAAAGACATGGACATTGCCAAGTATGTATGCAATGGTACTAAATGTTAAAGTTGATACTTCTGAACAGTCTGTTTGTACAAACAAAACTATACTCTTAATCAGAAAATTTTAATCAGTGAAGTTAAAGAAGCCTTGTCAGTATAAAATAATTGGAATTTAGAACTTGTTCTTTATTCTGTTGAATTTTACATTCTTTTTCAGATTGAAAGGAGAGGAAAATACTGTAATGGTAGATTATGTTTTGCCAGACTTCAGCACAATCAAAAAAGGATTTTGTAAGGTAATGATAGTTCTGAAGGTTTTTTTTGGACTGTTCCCCTGCACAAGTCTAGTGGAGAGGTTTAAAATACTCCCTTTTATTCTAATGCTGTATTGTAACATCTTTCTGTGCTATGGGTATAGTTTTTCCTCAGTAAGTTGGGATGAAAACAAAATACTGTTTTTCCAGCACAGCTTTTTATGTTCTATTATTTAACAGTTTTAGCTTTCTCTGTTTGTGCTCTGTCACATAACTTACCCATATCATTATTAAGTTTTTGTAACATTAAGTTAGGAAGTGTTTTCTCTGCTTTGATTTTTTTGGTGAGTTTCCCTGAATTACATTTAAACACTCAAATAGGTTGGAAGTTCAAAGTCACGTTACAGAAGAGCCTGAAATACCAGTGAAGACAATTTAACAGTTTTATCTCATTTACTGAGCCAGCAAAAAAAAAGCCAGTTTTGAAAACAGTCCTATATTTTAAAGCCACCCTTGAGCATACCAGTTTTATTTTGCCTTGGACAAAACTGCAGTTGGTAAGAGCAAAGTCACTTCAGATTTAATACCAGAGTATGCATTATTCTTAAAAGATTTGCTGATCGATTATGACAATGGCAGTGTACACTGCTTACTTCTGCAGGACATGAAATAGATTAGCTGAATATTCTAGGATGTGATTTCTTTTCTTAAGCAGTGGATACTATTCATGTCTTTAATTTAGCCAAGGGAAGAGATGGTGTTAAGTGGAAAATACAAGACTGGTGAACAAATACTTCGTCTAACAAATGAAAGATTTGCAGTTCCAGAAATACTTTTCCATCCTTCGGATATTGGTATTCAAGAAATGGGAATTCCTGAAGCCATTGTTTATTCTATTCAGAATTTACCTGAAGGTATATCCTAAAAGTATTCTGAAAAGGAAAGGGTGGTGGGAGAAGGAGGGATGTTGTAATGGCTTTGTTTCATTTGGTGTGAAACTGACCAAAAGTCAGTAATTGAAGCATCAAAGAGTAAAACCTTTCTGACTGCTGTTTGTCAGAAGTAATACTAAGGCTTTCATTTCATAGATTTTGTACAGATAATTATTGTTATTATTAGAAAGAAGACTTTAATAGGTTTTATGATGCCATATAAGTATGGCAGCAGTTAGGCTATTAATGTTCTGTTAAAAAGCCTGTGTCACTTAAAGTCCCTTTTGAAAGGGGAATTGTGTTGGCAAACGTGAAATTTAATAAATATAAGGAAACAGTAGTTATCAAACCCAAATTCTGAAAAGGGAAAACACAGGTTGATTGATCACCTTCTCATATTTCTGTTTAACTGTTATGCTAATTAGATGATCATAAATTTTTGCATGCATATTTCTTACTTCTGTTTAAATTCATAACAAAATTGGAAAAATCACCACCTTTAATCTTTAGATATATGTTCCATCTCTTAACTACAGATTTACTTAATTATTTTACAGAAATGCAGCCTCATTTCTTCAAGAACATAGTTCTGACTGGGGGAAACACCCTTTTTCCAGGCTTCAGAGATCGAGTTTATTCTGAAGTTCGATGTCTTACTCCAACTGACTACGATGTTTCCGTTGTTCTTCCTGAAAAGTAAGTCCTAAGCTACTAAATAAAAAGGGCTTTATCTTTCTAGCAGAACAAACAATAAAGTAGAGTTTATTTTGCTGACTAAGAATTTTGCTGATTAGACTGAGTAAAGGCATTAATTTAAATATTAAGTGAACAAAAATTGTGCAAGGATGTTTTAAATCAGTGTATTTTCAGACAAACCAAAAAACTAGAGATCACCTGCTTGGTCTGTACTTTAGCTAATAAAGTTAAGGAGGTGTTTTTAGGGTCAGCCTTTTTACTGTAAACAGATAAATAAGACTGTGCTGTCATTAGGTGGGTATGTAAGTATGTAAGATTAGAACTTAGTCTTCTACTGAGAATTTCCAGCATCTGAATACCACCATGTCATTATTAATGTACCACTTCGGGATTAGGAAGGGGTAACATCTTTGCAGAAGGAGTGGAGGATATATGTATTTTTGAATATACAAAAAACCCCCTACTTTTTAAAAAGTATTGTTAAAGAGTATTTTTAATTATTATTAAAAAATTATTATGTGTGCAGAGTAAATACAAAGACATATCCATGTTGTTCCCTCTTCACACCTGCCTTCAAAGAGGCCCTTTTTGAAAAACCAAGTCAGCTAGCCCTGCTAAAATATCAAACTTTTTCTCGTAACTTCTCTGGAGCTCCATGGTTTGATTTAGCAATCAAAAATGTAGTTTAAATAGGTATGGCTAAATAAAAGTCTTGGAAATCATCACTGCATATTTCTATTTTAAATTAATCTATAGAGGAGTAACAATAACTTTGTTCATTTTCCAGCCCTATTACTTATTCTTGGGAAGGTGGGAAGCTCATTTCTGAAAATGATGATTTTGAAGACATGATAGTAACTAGAGAAGACTATGAAGAACATGGACACAATATCTGTGAAGAGAAATTTGATATATAGGTAGCATAGTTGGATATGTTGTTATTCCATTGATTTACTTAGAATGGAATTCTTTGAACTACAACCTCTTTTCCATCAGCTAGGATTGTGTTTTAGCTTTCCTGTATTGAATTGGGTTGAGAAAAAATAATTTTAGGAGTTTAGAAATAAAGTTTTACAAGGGAAATACTGTGAACTAATATGTTCATGGCAATTTCATGATGTTTGTATCTTTTCTGATAGCTTCCTTGTATTTTTATTGCAGAACACCTCCAGTGCATGAGGCAATAAAAATATCAAATACTTTTACTGGTGAGATGCTAATACATAGTGAGAAGAAATGGGTTTGTTTATTTCTTTCGAAATGAGTATTATTCTAACTCACATATTCCACTAAAAGGGCATTAAACATATCTCAAAACGAGCCTTTGATGTTGCCTCTCCTGAAAAGAAACACATGCATTTCGGTTTTGGTTATTTTACTGAGTAGCTATGAAATCAATACACTTGAAATTTGAATTTGAAGAGTAATTTGAACAATTCTTTCTTCTAAAGAGTTTTTAATTTAGTAGGTTGTGGGGTTTTTTGTTTGGTTTTTGTTTTAAACAATGCCTGAGCAAATAAGCTTCCTGCCTCTCCCCTCATCTTTCTGAAAAGAAGGTGCTACAAAGGTGAACAAAGCCTGCAGCTGTGTCCTGGGTGATGACCCATCTGTGTCCTCTCCACACATCCTAGATAAACACAAATACCCCAGTACTTGTTGTTTCTGGCATCAGAAGCTGTGTTACTTTGCCATCAGTCTGTGCAGCATGGCATGCAGGAGGGGGAAAAGCCTGGGCTAAGAGCCAGCTAGAAGGCTGGGAGGGCCAGGCTAGATGGAGGTGCCCCACCTGGCTTGCCTGCTTGCCAAGACAGAGACAGGTACCCAGGGTGGGTGACGGACACTGGAGTATCCTGTTGTGTCTCCTATTCCCTCTCTCGTCTGCCCTAACATAAAACCAGTAAGTATTTGTAAGCAGTGCACTTACCTGGCTACCTTGCATAAAGGGCAACATGGAAGAGCAACCAGTGCTTCAGAGTGGGAGATGATCTTCCTTCTTGAATATGACCTTTTTTACTTTGGACTGCCAGCCCATGATTGCTTTCCTCTAGTCTAACCTGCTGAAAGGAATGAAAGGGGCACCTTCCTCCTGCTGTTAGCAGCTACATGAGCCACGCAGGAGGCAGCTAGGGTGTGAAGGCATGAAACCAGCACCTACAAATTGTTGGACACAGGCTGTATGACTTTGTGAAGGACATGAATAAGTCTGGTACACTGTCACTTTGACAGCCACACAGAGAAGCCCGTGTGTCCAAGCTCTAGTTTTTTAACTAACTGCTTCATGAAAGTATCAGCCTACTTTAGCTGGGACTTAAAGAAACATACTCATTTTCATGAAAGCACTAATGAACTTTTTCCTTGGTAGGAGCAAACATGAATGCTCTATGAATAAAAGCAAGCCTCCTTTGAAGGTGGCATCACTTGTGCTTTGATAAGACGGTACTGAAAAGTGTCTCAACTCTTCACTCTGAATATTCTCTACTTCAAACAAATACATACTGGCAATTCATTTGATAGCTCTGTGCTAGAAATCATAAACAGAAATGAGCGACAGGTCCCAGGTTTCCCTACCACATGAGTCTGTGTCAAATACTGTTAAAAATACATGACAGAATTTTCTAAAGTCCAATAAAACTTTTCTAATTTTGGAATTTAACTGAGAACCAGTAGTCGATAGGTTACCAAACCTGTTCTGTTCCGTGGGCCTTTAGATGTAAAATAGCAGGCTTCTGTCAACAGGAGATTAAAGGTAGATCCTCCTATCAGGGTATGTGAATAAAACAGGGCTCTCAAGAGCTATTCCTTTACTTTGCAGAACTATATCAATTTTAGCTTATTGTTCCATTAACTGAAGGGAACCACAGCTATGACCTGCTGCTTGGAACCCTTCCTCACTGTTTAATACCTGGTTCTACACCCCCTGAGCGGCCTCTTCCTTATGAACACACTATGAAATTAAAGCCTCATCACTTTTTGTACAATTCTTTATTATATTTAAATTAGCACAAGAAAAATCCAAGACACAAAGTGCAAGTTTGTTTTTTAACACCACAGTTTTTCCCAAAGCAATTCCCAGCCCACATATTACCACTTTACCACTCCTCCCTGTTACCAGGTTTAGTATTTTGAGTAAGACACAGTAAAGGCACTGTAGATAGAGAGAAAAAGATTAGAAAAAAAAGAACAACTAAAATATCTTGCGTCTACTACATAACACCAGAAGCACTTAGGAAATACTTTCCTGTTTACAAATCTCAATAACCTGCTTCTGTACATGGTCCCTCTTCTGGGAGAATGACCAAAACCCCACACAGGGCTGGAAAAACAGCATATGGGCCTGTACTATAGGAATTAGGGCATTCACCTCTGAAAGGGGAAACTTGGACATTATTCCTCCTCTAGAAATTATTTATTTCACACTGGTGAGTCACAGATAAACAGCAAGTGCATAAACAGGGATTTATGGACAGAGATTTCAACTACATTCCCTGACTTTTAACAGGGCCAGGTAATTTAAACACAGCTACTTCAAATATGCAAGTGTACAGGTAATAGGTTGTGTTGTTTATATCTTACAGTGTAACTATTTCAATTTAAAAACAAACCAGCACTTGTTTTAAGAAAGCTTTGGTATCCTGCTGACTTGACTATGTTTGAAGCCTACAGGAGGATGGAGACACCTAAGGCAGCACATACACAACAACAAAAAAATCATGCTTAGAGTAGAGCTAATCGAGCATTGGGGCCAAGAAAATGATAAGGAAGTAGAGGATCTGTCACACAGGGAAGAGGCTGAGAGTGCTGTGATTGTTCAGCCCTGAGAATGCTCGTGAGAAGGGAGAGAAGAACACTGAGCCAGACACTTCAGCAGTGACACTGAAAGCACAGGAGGCAGTGGAAGAAATTCTACCTAAGCATAAGGCGATTTATATTTGTTGGGGTTTTTTTGCTTTCTTGTGCAGAGGTAGGGTTTGTTTGCTTATCTTTATATACTGTGAGACTGATGAAAGTCTGAACCAGACTCATCCAAGAGGCTGTGGCATACCTGTTTTTAGAGATATTCTGCTCAAGGAAAAGTCCTTGAGCAGCCTGAACTAAGCAGCTCCCCTTCGACCTGAGTGGTGACACTAGAGCAGAGGTCCCTTCCCATACCAACTCTTTGAGACTTTGTCAAATACATAACTAAATGTCTCTTGCAAGGATGAAAGATGTAACCCCTACCACACTGTATCAATTTAGATTGAAGTTGATCAATTTAGAAGCAGAAAACCAGATGAAATGTTGTTTTCACTTTGTTCTTACATGGCACCCTTCTAGCTTTAATTTCTGGCCTTATGTTTTCTATACATTTGAAGTTTGCCTAAGGCAACAAGGCTCAAGGCTAGGAAATCTGTTTTCCTGGGGTATCGTTTGCCCTTCCCACGCAATGGAGGCAATTTGTAAGACAGTGTGGCCTAAAGCAAAGCTTCTGTCACCAGAGAGCATCTCTGCTGTCATCCATCCACCAGAGCAGACTTGACAAGCCTCTATTGTTCACATTACACAAAACAACCCTCAAAACATTACAGCCGTAGACCTGGCACCATGTTTAATAATCAACACAGGAAGCTTAGAAATAACCAGTTACAGACTTGGAAAGAAAGGTTTACTGCAGGATTGATTTTGTAGCTTAAAACACTTGCTGAGGCAAACAAAGCTTGAGCTTTCAGCTGCTCCACAAAGTCAGACTTGAGCTCACAAAGGGCCTCACGTGAAACTGTCATCACTGTGGGATCCTGGCATGAAGTGATCTGTGAAAACCAAGTTTTCACTTGGTTTGCAAGTTGCAAAGGCTCACTCTGTGTTCCTACAAACACACACAAACAGGCGCCCCTTTTGACTGAATTTTACTCGTGGAAGCATTTTTGTCTAATCATTGACTGCTTTAATGACTCTAGGATGAAGATTTGTTGGCTGAATTAAGCGAAAAGCAGAAGCCATGCTGTTTTGGAAAGCTCCCACATCAATGCAAGTGCAGCACCCAGCAAGACTTACCTGCTTACACTTCTGCCAAAAGACAAGAGAAATATTTACACTGAGTGTATCTAATATTGATGTGCCTGTCAGGCAAATACATATCTATAATATATAACACAGAATAGATAACAAATATTAGATATTCTAATACTATTCACATTATATGGATATATATAAATGATATATATATGATTCTATATTGCATTATATAGAATGTGTATTAGATAGACAAGGTAGGGTACGTAGGTTGCCAAGGTTACGGGAGTTCCGGGAATTGCGTAGGATACGCAAGTTACGTAGGTGCTATTCAGTGGGACAGAGTTGCTGGTGAGCAGGGGAACTGTTCCTTTAGTAAGATTTAAAGCACCAAATCTCACTGTTTGCATTGGAATTGGGAGTTGAAACCTGCATCCATACAGACAACACGTTCTGTGCTTCTCACAAAGTTCACCGTTTAAAGAAGGAGACACTGGACATTTCTGCACAAGAATCAGGACAACTCTTAAACGAGTTCATCCTACTACGTAGAAATGCAGACACAGAAAATGAGATGATCAGTGATAGAGGTGAAAACATATTTATTTATTATAAAAAAGGCTGAGACAATTGGGATTGTTCAGCCTGAAAAAGAGAAGGCTTTGGGGTGACATAATTGTTGCCTTTCTGTACCTCAAGGGAGCCTACAAAGAGACCTGGAAAGGGACTTTTCACAAGGGCATACATAGTGTCGTGACAAGACAAAGGCTTCAAACTGAAGGAGAACAGGTTTAGATTCAATATTAGGAAAAATTTCTTCCCTGTGAGGATGGTGAGGCACTGGAATGTTGCCCAGAGAGGCTGCAGATGCCCCATGCCTGAAAGTGTTTAAGGCCAGGTCAGATGGGGATGTGAGCAACCTGGTCTAGTGAAAAGTGTCCCTGTTGCATGGCGTTTGGTAATAGATGATCTTTAAGATTCATTCCAACCCAAACCATTCTATGACTCCATGATTTAATGAAGTGAATCAACACTTCCTTCTTGATGTAGAGTTAACCATCAATGTGTCAAGACAAGCCAATATAGTTTCTAGCTTTGCCCTATGAATTCACAAACATTACCGAAGTATTTATGATAAATAACTGGACACTATCAAAATATCCTCATGTTAAAATAAATTACTTAAGTATACTAAGACCTAAACCAAGATAATGATTCCTCAGGTTTCTTCAAAATGTAACTTTTTACTTGAATTAGCAGTAGCTCCATCTGCCAGAGTGGGGAGGCAGTAACAACAGGTTGTAATTACTGACTGCAAGCATGCACAGCTCCCCTGCCTAATAAATTGTTCCTGCTGCAGATTCAAAACCCACTGACCTGCTTCCAACATTTCTTACACACTTTGTACACGTTTACAATACCCACGGGAGTTATAAGCTACAGTTTAACATGAGATGAAGTTATTAATTAAAGATAGAAAAGACTAAAACCCCCTACTGATTATCAACCCAGGCAAGGCTCAGAACATAGATGTGGCTCAGATAGAAAGCCATGGGGTTGTGGGACAGACGGGAAAAAGTGCCAAACCCTGAACTCAAGGCAGCCCAAGCAGTGTGCTGTTATTACTTACTTACAAGCAATTAAGTATATTTTGCTTTAAAGATTAATTAGATTTAATACTTTTTAGCAGCATAGTAATTTTGATAGCTGTAGCTTCCTGCAAACGAAGATGTAAAGACATAAGAAAAAACTTTTTATGAGCAATTCTCATGTGCCTCCTCTACTCTTTTACAGAAAGATTAAAAAAAGTACAATTGTATGAATTGAATGTATTGAAGTCTAACCATTTGGAGTACAAAATTCACATGTAGTTTTACAACCACTACAGTAGACAAAGGAATGGTATTTTCGGAATTCTTTGATTAATTTCTTCTTTTGCTTCAAAGGAACAGTAGGGTCATTGTCCATCTCTTGGATCAGTGCTAGAAGATACTGATTGGTTTGTTGCTTTTGATCTTCGTATTCTTTAGTTGTAATGCGCTGACAGAAGGTGAAGCCTTTGTAAGAAATCAAGAGATTCATATTAACTTTCATGCATCATGTAAAAGCCTTGTTAAAAATATAATAAGAAACATAGGTATACTGATACTCCAGATGTGATTACATCTACAAGCAATGTGAAGCATACAGCTCTCCATTGAGAATGGATGGAAATCTAAAAATTAATTGCAAAAATAAAGTTGAAAAGCAGTGTTACAAGTACAGTATCATAGAAGAATCTGTATTGCAAATAGACCTGCAAGACAAACAACAAATACAGTTCTCACACAGAAACCACAATGAATAACATTACACAATAAGAATGACACCTTGCATTTGTCAGGATCCAAAGATTCCCCCTGAGTAGATCAGATCTGTAGCAAGGGTCAGTACCTAATGCAAGTGAATAAACTACTTAGGAGAAATAGTTGCCTCTAAACCACACAAAAATCAGGAACAGAATTTAGGAGCTTCTACATGAGTAGACAGCTGAGCATGGTTTGGGCACCAGAAGCAGAGGTGATGCAAGAGAGATACTTAGCACAACTTAGCTATAAAAAGGTTGTGAATCCCTGCAGTAAAGTGCTGCCTTGCAAGGACTCAAGCCCTCTCCCTGGGCAGGTGAGTTCTGGCCTGAGGAAAGACTGGCATTCAGCTACTCCACAGACACTTTTTCTTCCTATACATGTTAGAGAGCAATTTGATTGAACAAGTGTCAGTTGCCTAAAGGAGAAAAATTTCTTACTAATCCTTCTTGACAAACACCTTTAGGCTTCACATAGAGACTAGTATAAACCTGAGTTGTCAGTTTTCACATGGACCTGTCCTTCCCTTCTTCTACAGTAAGTTTGTCAAACATCAATACTTTTTATGGTTTAGTAGAATCAGATGAAGAAAAAAGACAGCTCTTTCAAAAGGAAAAGCTTAACAGCTGGCAAAGAGATTAACTCTTAAAACTTCAGCATGGATCTTTAGTCCTGTGGTTTCAAGTGTCTTACTAGATTAAAACCAACCCCAGAGCTCTCTTGCTGGTTTTAGTCTCTTTTATTTCCAGCAGACCTAAGGATTACCTTCCTGCAATTGACAGACCCCTTCTCTTATTCGGGTCTCCCAGCCTTTCCTCCTGCTCCCACCCTGACTTAAGAAGTTCACCAGCTAAGAATGCTTAATAGCTCCTAGGAAAGTTTTTGGAAAGAAAAGGGAAAATGACACCAGAATATGAGGCACACAGGAAAATAGGAATATGCCATGCCAGAGAGCTTACAATCAGATGAAACTGACTACTTCAACAAGTAGATGGAACCTATATGCATTTACAGATTGGAACTCCAAAACTCAGCAGGAAAAATGGAGTATGGGGTTTGTACTTCAGTTGCCTGTTCAGTGTGTTGATGGAGATCACACAGGCTCCAAGAGCATTACAGGCAGGCAGCTCTCTCCACTGTTGCTCATCTCTGTATTCTTTGGCTTCACAATATGAGATTCTCAGAACACTGAGCCGGAAGGAATTTGGACTCATTCCAGAATCCAACACAGATGGTAAAATATTCTGTACCAAACCACTTCTCCAGCAGCTGCTGTATTAAATATAATATTACACAGCAAAATAACTTAGCGTAATTTGGTTCCTGAGGGGTTTCTTTCTTTTCAGTGTTTAAGCACACAATGCACTGGCAATACAGGAGTCAAGGAAGAGCTGTCAGAGAGAAATTCAATTATTTAAGCCAACCCTTTTAATCAGTGTTGCAAGATATTTTTGGCACCAAGGCCAGACAGACTGTTAGGTCAAAAGAAATAAGCTGAAAAGCATTAACCCCACACACAGAAGGGTATTGTACCTTAAAAGGAAGTATTTAAACCTAGTATTTAAAAACCAAACATTTGACACTTGTTAAGTCCTAAGACCTTAATAAACTTTATGCTTACCCCGAAAAAGGAGAGTTCTTCAAAACACCTAACAGTCATAACACTATACAATCAAAGTCTGTGCTCAAGTCATCTATCAGAACCTTAAACTACCGAGTTCTGTGAGAATCTGTAGGTGTCTTGTGGCAAAAATAAAAGAATACTGTTCCTAAATACAAAGTCCCATCAAATTCACAAACCAAATTAGAAGCAAATTACTTCAGGAAGCACATTTTGCACTACTATTTCCAGAAGTAATTATTTGGTAAAAAAAAAAAAGAAATAAAGAACTGTAATGTATCCAAACTAGATTATTAATAGAATACTTGTTTTCCAATATTCAGACCAGTTTTGCAGATAGCATATATTTAATATTTAGTGCATTAGCCACTGATCCCCCTAATGCTTCGCTTCTAACAAAGGAAAAGAACAGTCTATGCACAATTATAGTCAAGTGATGATAAACCAGTTTGCATAGAATAATTTATATAAAAATTTATCCCATCATCTACCTGAATTGATATCTGGATCTTGCCCTTCTAGCAAACTCTCAAGTCTCCTACTCGTTAGTTCCAGAAGAGTTAAAGGAGCCTGAAAATACAACCCAACAAAGAAAACATTACAAAAGCAATACTTCTGTATTTTGATAATCTAAAGCTTTCAGATAACCAACTCAAAACCAAATAGTTAAATGCAGAAGAATCTATGCCCACATTTATTTAGGTACACATTCAAAGTCTCTCACAGAATTGCACTAAAACACACAGTTTTGCTAAGGTACATGTGTTTATTTCTGGTGTCTCTGGCCAAAAAAACAAGCAAAAAGCTCTAGATGTTGTTTTCCATGGCAAAAACTGCAGTGTAAAACAAGCTGATTTCAGCTTTCACACAAGGCTGCCAATTGCAGCTGTCAGAGTGAACCACCATCCACTCGCTGTCCCTGCACACAGTTCTGCCCCTAACTCCAGTGGGGAATCAAAGCCCCAACCCTCATGTCAGAATCCTTATACAAATTAAAAAGGGGGGTTGGCTGTGTACTAACAAATACAAAACCCTCACTAACCACTTAATGCTTTCAAACTAAGCTGGAGCTAATTAAAAAAAAAAAAAAACAACAAACCTATCTCCCATGTCTTGACATGAAGTCAGAAGTGGAAATTGATGTGTTGTATAAAAATAAAAACCAGTATCTTACTGAAACCAAATGTCTGTGAAGTTTATTTTTATAGGGTATGGTAAAGTTTCATCTTTTCATGTGTGACAATATGATGGAACATAAATTAAGGAGATTATAAAAAGCCTGCCTATTTACACAACTCATCAAGTTTAATAGAAAGGCTACTAGCATTTTCTGGTTCTATTTGTTTTCTTCAATTTAGAAGTTAACATTCTAAAATACAGAAGGATCTTTTAGAGTTGCCATTTTTCTGCCACTCAGAGTATGCCAGTGAACTTCTAAAGGAGAAAGACACTAAGATACCTAAATATTTAGTAGGCATTCATTAGCAACAAGGTGCCAAAATGACCCCATAAAAATTATTAACTGTTTAAGTATTTTCCTAATACAAATCATGCAGATAAAGAGAGAGGATATCATTTATGAAGGATTGCAAAGCTCTCAAAAATCTGTCCTCCATAGTCTGGAATAACTTCTCACCTTCTTTGGCTGTACTACTAAACTGTAACAAATAGAACATTAAACACAGTTGCTCAGACTTGTCATACTCTCCAGAAAAGGCAATTCATGACATTTAACATTTCAAATGACAAAGCCAATGATGTAAGGAGAATGATACCTTGAAGAGCTCGGAGTGATTGTCCATCATAAACTGAGTCAGCAGTTCTGCCTGTGGTTTTGACAGTGTCCGGTTTTGTAAGATGAACTTAGTAAAAGTCTTGATGATCACAAATCTGTTCTCAAACTAGGAAAAGTAGTACCCAGATTTGGCATTAGATTGACTTGCAGTGTGCTAGCAAAGCCTAAGTATAACAGGATGCTATCAGTGGGAAACAGATCACATGGAAAGGCAGTCAACAGAATACTTCTAACTGGACAAAAATGTTAGCTTTACTATGAGAAAGTGTATATTTCACATTAAGCAAAACAGATACTTACTTGCTTTTGCAATCTGTAGCCCTCAGATTCCGATGCAATGGCTAGGAATGTAAGGAGCCTGTGAAGTTCTTCACTAATATTCGGTGCTAATAATTTAACATAAAGTTGTAATGCCTCTAGAGCTTGATCTGTTTTTCCTTTTTCTGCCACAGTGAAACAGCATATCCAAAGTTACAATTCATTTTCAGAGTCACAAATACTTATTTAAATCCCAATAATAATCCCACTTTTGGGGAGGGGTGGGTTTTCTTCCAAACGAAATTTCATGTTGTTCTAGTTATTAAAGGATTCTTTTCTCAACCCACAGGCTTTAATTTTTCCTCCCCCAGCAGGGGCAGGGTGGCAGCAGGCAGTGAGTGAGCAGCTTTATAAGTACTTAGTTGGCAGCTGGGGTTAAAGCACAACAACCCAATAGGACTGAAGCAGCAGCAAAAAAGCCTGTTTAGGTAGGATTAATCTTAAACTTGTATCTGAATGAAACCCTTCTGGTTTACTTGCATGCATATGATGGGAGGGTTCTCAATAGTCCCTTTTACAAATTTAAATAGGCTCCTTTTTAGTAACAGAAGTTATGTTCATACCTTTAAAAACCTTACTCTGGTTAACATGATGAACTTTAGAGCAATGATTTTAGTTTTATGTTATTACTTAGTAGTAGCAATAAGGCAAATTCTGACTTGGGGTAAGTAACTTTCACAATGAGAGTAGTTACATATTGAAAGAGTTACCCACAGAGGTTGGTGAATCTCTATCCTTCCAGATTTTCAAAATTCAGTTTGCCCAGGCCCTAAGAAGATTGATTAAACTTTGAAATTTGTCCTTGACAGGTTCTTAATAGGGATCTTGAGCATTTCCTTCCAACCTAAAAAGTGCATCTGCAATAGCATTGTAAATGGTGTCATGATTCAGTCAATTGATGCTTAGTGACATCCTCTACACAGCTTTCATCCATATTTTTTGTTTCGGGTTGCTCTTACCTATAAGTTCTATAATTCCTGAATGAATATCAAAATCTTGAGTGGCAAGAAGAGAGTCCTTCTTTTGACTGTAATACTTAATTATAACATCAAAAAGAATCTTCTTGTATGTATTCAGACTGCTGGGGTTGTCATTGCTTTGAGGTAACTGCTGACTAACCATCACTAGGAATTGGTCAGGAAAATACTCCAAGCATTCAATTGCAGCATAAAGCCATCTGTCAAGCCTGTAGAAGGAAAAGGTAGTTTTAGTGCTTGCTTCAAAATGCTCTAGCTATTTTTATTTTCATAGATTCATAGAATATTCTGAGTCAGAAGGGACACACAAGGATCATTGCATCCAACTGTTAAAGTAAATGGGATGGAATCCATAACCTTGGTGTAATTAGCACCATGCTCTTAAGAACTGAGCTATCTCAGGGTCCATTTAATCCTTTGAAGAAAACTGGACAGAAATAACCACGCAGGTATAGTCACATATACGAACCAAAATGCTGAACCGGTTTATTAAGCAGTTTGTGTAACTTATTTCACTACAGCAGTTCAAGAACCTGCTCAAAATAAGCAACTTCTATGTTTTTCCTATGCTAAAGGCAATATACCTGAGATAAACCCAGATCAAAACAAGCTGCAATCATGCCAGACTGTCATTGAGCCCAGGAATTCAGCTAGTATTTAAAAACCAAACATCACCCCACCACTGCTACAAGACACAAATTGAGAACCCACCAGGGCTAACCAGGGTGAAAAAACCTGATCTTCACAGAAGGGAAAAAAGACAGTTATTTTGAAAAAAGAGGAAAATAAAAGCAGGTTAAATCCCAGAAGACTACAGAAGCAGTTTATTATATAACCTACTGTAAAGGCATGAGTTTTCACAACCATCTGTTGTCTTTATGTCTTAACTAAGGAAAGAAAATGTAACGTAATTATGCACCTACAGTTCAGGTGCATAACTCATTGTTGAAAGAAGCCAGAAGATCACAGGAAAATCTCAACCATTTTGTACAGAAGGAACAGAAAATCATAGAAGTGTGTGGGGCAGAGGGACAATCACTTTGATTCTGGATGTAAAATAATTCAATCTGAGCCAATGACAAGTTGCAAACACTATTTAAGATCCACAGAACCTTATTTTTGTCACGGAGAACAGAAACAAAGATTGTGAAGTTGAAGCTAAAAACTATTAATTTGACAAAAACAGTCATTCCTAAGACATTCACATGAGCCTTGATATATTCATTAGAAGTATATGCAAGACAGAGATCAGCCTAAGTACACTAAAAGGGAACACTACAAAAGTAAGAGAAGATTTAAGGAAAAGAGATCTGACAACATGCAGCCTACTATATTCTCATTATATAAGCATTCTTCAGTGCTACAGCTTAGTTTCTCCTTGTCTCTTGCTAACAATAGATGCCTTATCGACTCTGCATCTTCATAGCACGGCCACCAGGAACTGTGACAAACAAACAGCAAGCTTCAGAATAAAGTTTTTCAAGTTCTAATTATTTGTCTGTTACAGAGACCTAAGAGTAAAGAATCTGGTTTAGAAATCAGGAGTGTTTACAATACTCAAGGTTAAAGTTCCAATGTTTACTTAAAATGCTCAAGTGTCCAACTCCAAAGATATACTTTTTGTGAAATCACTTACCACTTCTGTAAAGAAGTCAATCACACTAATGCCACCCCTGTCTACAAGTATACAAGCATAATAATGTCTATTTGTTCACCTAAAACAAACCTTTGATCAAGAGTAAAATTAAGCCTTTACCAACAAATTCATTTCATAGATATATAACTTACTCGGACAAGTTTAAGCTACACATAACCTCTCTGTCCAGGAAAGTATTTGAGATAATCATGTCTTCTTCTTTGCCAAAACTGTCTGATTTTGTCTTCACTGAAGACACCAAGATATCTTCTAGAAGGGGAACATCAATTAACTGCAGCAGTCGTAGCAGAGTTTGCTGTTTCCAGACATCTTCTATTACTGATACCATAAACAAACAAAAACTTCTCAGAAACAAGATCTTATATAAACAACTAACCTTTGTTTTTACTCAGTCAAGAATCTTAAGTGTTCAAAGAAAACACGGTAACAGCATGGTGTGAAGTTGCTGTGTCGGGTAAGAAGGCATCAAAATAGATATTTTGATACCTTCTTACCCAATAGGAATGCTAAAAAAAAAAAAAAAGTCTCCCCCATCATATTAGAATTCAGAATAAACTACTCTAACTAGTAGAAGAAAAAAAAAAGACAAGTAAAAAGCAAAGGAATCACATAATAAAGATAATTTTAAGACCTAATTCCTTTGGAAGTAGTATTTTCATAAATAGCACCATTATGCAAAAACATTAACACATAACCCTGTGTGTTTCCTTCTGTTTAGTTACTACAAGCATTAACCCCTTTAACACTCATTTAGATATTGTCATTAGTGACAGGTTAAATTTAGGTGTCTGTGGAGCATTAACAGAAATAGGGCACCCACTTCAAGATACAGTGAAGAACAATCAAGTTTTAAAAAGAAGAAAATCAATCCTCACCTCCTTTTGAAAGCAGGCGAGTTGGTTCATTAACCATGATCTTTGGAGGTAAAGATGCACAAACATATATTGATCGAAGAAGCTCCTCAACCCTCTTTTTATCAGCTGCTTCCAGTGCTAAGGGGTTTGAAAGTGTTGTGCCACACTTTGTTCTGCTTAGGGAGGGGAAAAAAATAGTTAGATGTATGACAAATATTATTAGAACACATTTGTCTTTCTGATATTCACTAAATTGCTCTTAAATCAGAGCTTTAGGGCTTCATTATATCTGGAGTCTATCCTGCTACTAGAATTTCTATCATCTACATCTGCTTTGCGGAAAGGGCAAAGATATTGATTCTAAATACTGTTTGCTAGTTCCACTTCATTTACTTGCTTTGAGCAACTAGTTCATTCACGCTAATTCTCAGATTTCAGCACAATTGATAGCAAAACCAAATTATTCCTAGGCTTATGCTATTGTGCCAGACTCTATTCCACATAACAATGGGCAGATCAAAACACTGCACCCAAAAATACCTGGTAGCATCTACAGTTTAGACATGATGTTTCGCAAAACTGGCACAGACTTTTCAAAAGTCTCCAACGCCTGGCTTAGACAGACAACTTCATTTAAAGGTAACCCTCCTTAACTTATTTTTTAAAAAGGAGAAAAACTAAAATAGTTCAGAGTAACTCACTTGGAACATCTTTTTGTTTTCTGTTTGCAGATTTGCTCAGGAGATAAGCTTTCATTGTCCTTATTCTTTCTTGGAAGAAGAGGATCAAGACTGCTGTTTACAAATCTATAGAGACTAGTGTCCGTGTCTTCAAACTCTGTTTCTTTCCCATTCTTGAATAAGTAGAGCTTGGCTCCAACTGGCTCAAACACTTTGTGATCCATCAATGCTTGGCATACACGGACCCCTTTGAGCCGAGAAATATCATTGCAGCTTAGGTACATGCTTTGCATGAGATGGCTCAGTACCACATCAACAGCATTGGAGCCAGTGAAACAGTTTCTATATGTTTTCAGGTGTTGTCTACGTCTTCTGATTTCCACTTGATTGTGAAGAGCATGTATAATACTATTCCACAGCTGAGTTGCTTGAAAAGGACCATCACAGTCTGCAAAACATTCATATGAATGTTTTACAAATTTATAAACCTTTAATACTTAAAAAAAATTACACTGTGATTTCAGTTTTATATCTTTAAAAAATGTTCAGAAATCAGCTGAGTTTTACCAAGACAAAGATAATATTTCATGATTGCAAGCTGACTCACACCCAGTATGGTAGACTCAAGAGAAGAGAACAAAAATCCACTAAAAACAGGCGAGGAGGGTTTTTTTCTCTTTGTTATGACCACATGTATTGTATATATGTGCTGTATGCATACATATTACATTAATAAAGAATCAAAAAACAGCTGAGGTTTGCAGGGACCTCTGGGGTCTATCTGGTCCAACCTCCCTGCTCAAGCAAGGCCACCCAGAGCTGGTCGCCCAGAACCATTTCCAGACAGGTTTTGAATATCTCCAGGAGCCGAGATGTCCACACACAATATAACAACCTCTCTGGGTACCACTGAAGAGAGTCTGGCTCCGTCCTCTCTTTAGATACTTGCCGAGACAACCCCGAGCCTTCTCTTCTCCCGGCTGAGCAGCCTCAGCCTCACTGAGGGAGGTGCTCCGAAGCCGCCAGTTTATCCTCAGACATCGCTTCCAGCCAAACAAGTGTTTGCAGTGCATTAACCGCGCCTGCCTCCCCGGTCGGAACACCCAGCCCAGCTCCAGGCCCAGCCCTACCAGCGGTGCCCCCTGGAAGCTCAGCTCCAAGGGTACGGCCGGAGGAAGCTCCTCTCCCCCCTGTTCAGCTGCCGAGCCTGCCTAGCCCCGTTCTGCCCGCCGCCCGGCCCGCGGCACCGGGGCTGCCAACACAAACAACGGGCAGGCGCCGGCCCCTCGCAGCCCGCTCCAGCCCCTCCGACGCTGTGAGGGAAAAGCTGCTGCAGCGGACAGATGTGGACAACGCTCTCCACCCACCTCGGCGCCGCTCGCTGCCCCGCCGCTGTTGCAACTCGCTCTGGCTGCGGAGCCTCCTAAAGCGCGGAGTCAAATACCCCGCCATGGCCGCTGGCGGAAGCCGGCGGAGCGCATCACTTCCCGCCCGCCGCCCCTGGCCGCGCCCAGCACCGCCCCTGCGGGTCGGAAGTGAGCCCAGCTGCGGCCGCCCCCGCCCCGCCGCCGAGGCTGCCGCCGTCGCTATGGTGTAGCCGAGGCAGGACGGAGCCCGAGCGAGAGACGGAGCCGGCGTGACAGGTGGCCCGCCGGCCCCACAGGGCGACGGGCAGCCGGGCGCTGCGCCGGCAGCTTCCCGCGGGCTCAGGTGAGAGGCCGCGGCCCGGGTCGAGAGCGGCTGTCCGTGGCCTGGTGGCGGTGCGCGGGGCGGGCAGGGCCGGCCGGCTCCATGGGGGCGGCGGTCTCGGGTCCCAGGTTCCCGGTGTTGAGGGCTGGAGGGGAAGGGCCGCCCCGGAGGCTCGATCGCCGCGCGGGCAGGGCCGGGCCGGGAGCGCTGAGCTGCCCGAGCCGGCGGATCGCGGGTCACCTGCCTCCTGTGGCCGTCGCCCGCCCCCGGCGCGCTGCTCCCGGCTGCCGCGCGGAGCAGGGAGCGCAGGCACCGGCCCTGCGGCGCGGAGCGGTGCGAGTCTGCTGTCGCTGTTAAATAACAGTAAATACTTCGTCCGGGAGGACCGGCCCGCAGGAGGCTGACCGGGGTTTGTGCAGCGCACGGGCGGGGTTTCACCTGTCACCAGGCGCCAGACAGAGCCCTGTTCGTGGATGTCGTTCCGTGAGCTTTTGGTAGGGATTCAGCTGAAGCTCAGTACCGAAATGGTGCTTGGAAGTTAAGGAGGTGACGTGCGGCCAGAGCAGCCTTGCACAGTGCTTCGTTGCATTTGACCCTTTCGGTGTTTTTGTAACACATGCAAAAGACTGGTTGTGCCTGAAACTGCTGGGGTTTTGTCCTTTTGTTTGCTGTGACTCAGTTGTTCCAGCACTTACTTCTGTGGATTGATCCTGGCTTGAGGCAGGTGGATAGGATGCGGTTGGGTAGCCTGAAGTAGCTGTGCACCAGCCTGCTGGTCTTGGTTCCCAAAGGGGAATCCCAGCTTGTTGTAGTTCCGAATAGTAGTAGTATACGTTGTACAGCTGTACAGCATGCACCCACAGCCATACATCAGATGAAGCTATGAATTAGTTTGAGGATAAATTGATGGGTTTGCATTATGCAGTTTTCTTTAATATGAGTGAAAATTGAAAAATGGTGGACAGTCTTTGTTTTGAATTTCAGTAGCCTGTATTTCAACATTTTGAACGTTTTACCTCCTTTCTGAGTTTAGTGTTGGCTGTTGCTTACCACCTTGCTAAGTAATTGTTCTCATCGTGCTTCCATATGATTGCTGATGCACATCAGCATAAAAACCATTACTGATAGTGAGGGGCATTAATGAAAAAAATGTATTGAACATTGAGAGTTTTTTAGGATTAGTTCCAGGTTTCATGGTCTCAGAATCAGTAACATTAATATTAGTCATGAAATTCAAACAGGAAGAGTTCTTAAACATTTATTGCATGTCCTGTGTCGCCTGTCCAAACACTGTTACACTTCAGATTTTGTATTTTTCTCATTTATTACCTTTTAACCTGAAATGCAAATTTCATTGTGGGTGACTGACTTTATTGCCACTTGGTAATTAATTTTTTTAGAAATACTAGACCAGTCTTAACAAACGAGTTTTCCTACAGTTGAGAACTAGGCTTGCGTATTTCAGATGTGGTTAACTTGTCATGGTTTGTGGTATTATAGATACTATCCAAAACAGGTATTTTTGGTGGGGCATGGATTTCCTAGGTATATTGTTCTTGTTAACATATATAGATTTTTTTTATTGAAGTTGGTGATAATTGTTTTTATAAAGCGAGATATACTATTTTAGCTTACATTCAAATGTTGATAAGAGGATTTCTACAAATTTACAATTAGGTGGATGTAAACTTTAAACCACATCTGCTTATTGAGAAATAAGTTTCCTTGCTCAGAAGCTAAATTAAACAATAGTTTGCCTACTGTCAAGCTGGAGGGGAACAAGTTGGACAGGGTTTACCAGGCTTGAATTTTAAATTCTAGCACCTCAGATACTGGAATGCTGTTGACATACTCACCTAGTGGCTTTTCCAGGCCACTCGCTGCAGTTAGTCTGTCACCCACAGCAGAGGGCACTTCTGATTTATTGAATACTACACCATTTTTCCACCATCTGTGTAGAAAGCTTCCTTTCGGACTTACACAAAGGAATTTGAATATGCATGCACATGCATGTTCTTTGTAATATTCTGCAGTCAATTTTGCAAAGTGTTTTACTAGTTTTGAGAGTCCTAACACAAGATGATGTTGCATTGGTACTAGAGAAGATATGATGGCTAGGAGTGAACAAAACAATGGAAAAAGCACAATATCTAAACCCAAGTAAATTGGATTTGGGATTATCTTAAACTTATTAGGATTGATTTTATAGTCTTTTAGCCTACAGAGTTTGCCCACGGAATAGCTGCTGAATGAAATTGCTGAGAGCTGGAAATGCCTGTAGCTCCTTCTTAGAATAATCCATGATCCTTGTTTGTACCTATTTATCAGGTTAATGAAAAGTTCCTTTATAAAGGGATATTAGCCAGTGTCTTCATAGCAGTTTTGTCTAGGGCTGCACAGTTAGGATTTGCATGTGTTTTTCCATATCATGAATCATGAAGTATAATTAATTTCTTGTAATAATAAAATTTCAAATACTGAAATAAAATTAATAAAGGAATTCTGTGTTTCCATAATTTATTTCAAGGTATGTTCTCAACAAAATACTAAGTAGATACCAAACAAGTTTGTAGTTAAGATTGTCTTGTTGATTTCAGACACAGCTTCTCATATCTAAAGCTCACAGTCCCCATAATTGAGACAAACTCCACCCTTAACATGCTTGTAGTCACATCTGATTCTGCTCCTGAGTTGCTCTGTTAAAGTCATAACTACTGGATCTGATTTAGATTTGAGTATTTGCGAGATTGAGATCTGTGCAGCTGGATACTTATCTTTTTAAAAATATATTTTCTTAGAATTCCTGGTGGGGTTTGTCATTTAGTAGCATGAAGTTGTGTCACTTCAGCTGACATGGAAATTGGAGAAGTAGCAATGGAGCCATGACATTAGTGTGTTCCTGCATTTCCGTAAGGTAGAATACTGGAGGTGGGATATAACTGCCCTGGGAGTCAAGACAGAGCAGCATACCTGTCCTGCGTGCAGTGCCGTGCTAAGGTTTGCTTGGGACTTGGCTCATACTGTTACACACAACTGCACTGGAGTGAATTGTTCCATAACACAGGGAACTTGTTAAGAAGTTTTGTTTAGTATGTTTATTACCTCTGTTACATTTACAGATCTCTGTTACAGGTCTGTCTTTGAATTGAAACCTAATCAGATTATTTGTCCTGATTTGTAGTGTAATCAAATCTATAGTACCAGGGAGAGAAGGAGTGCATGTCCAGGTAATTCCAGTGTGGTTGATTTTGGTTAAGCTTGACTGAGGCATACAAATGTCTTTACATCTTACTTGAAAGAGAGACTGAAGAAATATCCTTAAGTGTCGCTTCTGAATGTACTGCATAATACTGATTCCAGGAAATAATTTCTGCTTGCATTCTCTCTTTGCTCGCACAGATAAGGAAGATTAATGTCTATCTCTTTTTTTTTTTCCTGTTTGTTTGCTGCCTTCATTCTTTCTTGTGTATACATCATCAGAGAAATAATTGTATAAATAGGGCACAGGATTCAGAAGTTGTATCTGGCAGAATAGTCAAGTCAGATTTATTATGAAAATATAGAAAACTCTGAGAGTACACACTACAGGGGAAGATGAAGTAAATTGGAAACTGCCACAGTGTTTTAGCTCTAAAATTTGAAAAGTGATGTGAAGAAAAGCTTCCTAGTACAATTTTGGTAAGGCATAAAAAGATGGTTTCTTGTTTCCTTCCCCTGCACTTAATACTTAACTTCATTAATAGTTGGATCATACAAATGGTAATGTCAAGAATCTGATGGGGAAAATACTGAACTTTGAGCTTGTATTTTGAAAAGCACTATGTGGGAAAGAATGCATTTTTTTTTTTTACTTGCTCTCTGTATAATTCACATCCATTATTTTGCTGACCTGGGATCTTAAGCAGTCCTTTGCTTCAGACATGTGCATAGTTCCGTGAGCACTGGAATTAAAGGACTCTGTTATCCTTCAGGTTTGTTTCACTTTTTGATGGATACTGGTACACAAGGTGTGAACCTTTCCTCTTGGGGGGCAGTTTATAAATCCTTTGCATTATTCGATTACTGTTTTCAAGAAATGGTTGAATTGAGAGGACTGTGAAACCTTTCTTTTCTTGTCTTTGTAGGATAAGGCATTGGTGCAGACTGAAACCATGGAGTCCATGCTGAATAAGCTGAAGAGCACTGTCACAAAGGTGACGGCTGATGTCACCAGTGCAGTCATGGGAAATCCTGTTACCAGGGAATTCGATGTCGGGCGACATATTGCCAGTGGAGGTAATGGTCTTGCTTGGAAGATATTTAATGGAACTAAAAAATCAACAAAGCAGGTGAGTTATCAAGTAAAAAAGTGATCTGATAAGAAGGAAGAAGTTTGCTTTAATGGGGATTGGTTCCCCAGTTTGTTGCACCTTGCAACTTTTTTTTGGTAACGATTCTGGCTTTTTACAGTTTAAAATAACCATGAAGTATGTCATCATTTGTTATCAGCAAACGACAGTGTAGTTTTTTACTCAGCTACCATACAGAAATTGAGCAGTTAGAAATGTTAAGTTACGAGATACTGTAACAGGAAGGCATGAGATAGAGGGGGAGGTTGTCAGGGAAGTTAATTTATACTTTCCCTGGGCTGCTTTCAGATCAGTATTTTTCCCTTTTAGTTTCCTTAAAGTGTTAGGGTTTGGAGCACTAATACTCAAACTTTTGATTCACTTGAAGTCACGTATATAAATGAATATGGGACTGTGACTACAGAAGAAGGTTTGCCCAAAACAGAGTTTAAGAATTGTTATTACAGAAAATTATTTTGTTACACTGGAGAAATATGTGAAGTCTTTTTTCAAATTCAGGGAGGAAATACAATTTTCAAAGTGTAAACAGAAGTGTTAATAAATTACGGCCTTTAGTTAAATGTAATGCTACGTGGTGTGAAGTCACTTGGACAATGCATCAGCTTGCTGCTCATGTACTAAAAAGAAATGGACACAAAGAAATAACTTTGGAAAATGTTTATACAATCTGTTAGATCATAGGCAAATAAACTGTAGCAAATAGATAAATATAATACACAGAATAAATAATTTGCAAAGAATGTGTGATCTGATTCTGTGTGACAGAGTTTGAATAATGTTTAATTGGGTACTTTGCCATGTGTTAATGCATTTTTTGAGCTGTTACAGAGCTCTGTGCATCTTTTATTTACTGACTTTACCCAACATACCAGTTGACTGAGGCTTTTTTTTTGGTCTTACTCAGCTATACAAAGAAGTGATAACGTTGAGAGCATGGTAATTTTGATAGGTTTTATACAATCTATGTGCCCAGTAAGCATTTGACTTGTAGCAGGTGTATCCTTAAGGTCTGGAGAGTTGTAGCAAGTTTCACTCTATAGTTGACAGAATATGTTATGTGTAACATATGTTATATGTAGCTAGGCTCCTATTGATCAGGTTGTTCAAGCCTTGAATGGGTGTTCTGACCAATAATTTTACAGAGTTTTAGTTCAGGTGCTCCATGTGGTCCTGCAATATCTCTGTAAACCCTGACTAACCTCTGTGTAGGTGTAAGCCATCATTAGTAATTAAAAATACAGCAGCAGTTGTAGTGCATGGAATTTTAGATGGCTGGTGTTTTGACATGCAGTTACCATTCATTATAAATATTACCAGTTAGGTAACATCATGTCAACATTCACTTTGCCATTGCAAAACAAAACTGTGCAGCAATAAAGCTTATGGTGTGTTGTGTTGCAACACATGTTCTTTAACATTCTTTTTTATTTCTCTCCTGTGTATCTTCTGAATGGTCTTTGGGCTGGCTGTCATTTTCCAGGTGACAGCAGTCACTTTGTGAAGTTACATGTGTTTGCTGTATTGCAAGTGGATATATCTAACTTGAAGCGACAAGCTTTTTTTGCAGTGTGTATTGTAATCAGACAAGCAGGATGTAAGGGTTTAATTACCCCTGGTGTTGTCACTTTACCACAGCACAAGTAATAGTTTACCTCATTGTAGCCCGATAAAACAGCTAAATTTGGAGGTTTTAACATTACAGCCGTAGATCTCATCAGAAATCTTTGTTTTCAGGATCATTTTTGTTCCTATTTTAAGTCAGTGGACAGTTACAAATATTCCATCTCCAGTGACAGTAGACATCTATAACTTTATTCTTCTTTTCCAAGTTCTGCCTGGTTCCTGCCTGAATGTTTATCTGTTACTATTTTTTTAATGTTCCTTGTCTTTTCTTGTTTACTGTGTAGGTGACTGAGTAACAACCTAACAGAATGTGAGGAAATTACTTACCTGTGTGCATATGTTTGTCTGGTGCCATTTCATACCAATTTGCTGCTGTTTGTTTGAAAGATTTTTGAGTCACCCTGGTTATAAATAGGTGTATAATTTCACAGTATGTATTTCAGCTGATATTAGATTTGTTAACTTTGACTTTATGCACTTATACTTTTCCTGGCATAATATGGCATTTGTCTTCCTGCGTAGAAAGTGTGATCATAAATAGATAGGGTAAGGTCACAAAGTACTTTCCAGCTCAGTTGTAAAGCTAGCAGAAGTCCCAACAACAAGGCTACAGACAGTCAAGAGGGACCTAATGGCCTTGAGACAGCTGGTTAAGGGTCTGGAGCACAAATTGTGTTTTCTTCTGTCAGGTGCAGGGATTACAAGTTTAAACGAACCATGCAGGATTGCAGCAAGCAACAGTAGAACTTACTTAGACCCATCACAAACTTTTGAAACCATAGCTGATTTAAATACTCACTTTCTGATTTTTTTCGCTTGTTATCAAACAGAAGTTTTTTCAGAAGTGCTGTCTTAATTTGAAATTTTGTTATTGGTCATGTACTGCTCAGTGTATGTCTTCCATCTTGTCATTGCTCTTTCCTGCCTTGTGTTAATGTTTGATCCATGACACCTAAAAGCTGGAGCAGGGAGCCCATATGGATAGAGGCAAGAAAAGTGTACTTAATTGAATTAGTTACAAGTATTCGTCTGCTAGCAGCTTAATGAAAATAGCTGAAAAACAATTTTTTATGTATTGGGCTGAATTTCATATTTTGGATAGCCTATTTCTAAAAGTTTATAGGGGTTTTTTTAAATTAATAATGTAGCTGTTCCAGTGAGATTTTAATTAGAGTAATGGTTATAAAATGTGCAGTAAAAGAGCATGGAGTTCCCCTTGGGACTGAAAAACTGCATTTCCATATTATTTTCTACTGCTTTCTAACCTTTATTATTATTCATAATGCTGTTGTAGCAGAATATAGAAGTCTGTTTCATGATAGAAGTTTTTAATTCCTTTTTTTATCAGTTGATACATTTCACATTAACGACTTTTCAGATGGTTGATGTAATCTAATTTTTTATTTTACATCGACCTCTGTAGTTTCAAAGTTTCATAAAAATTTCTTAATTTTCTCCCACTCCACTTGCAGCATTTGGAGACGATTTCTCTGGTTTTAACATTTTTGTGACTTTTTTTTACACATCTTTAAGCATTACAAAGTTCTTAATGTTTTATCATGTGAATGGTCTGATCAGACTACTGTGACTGTTGTGTCAGATTATACTGGTTTGGAGCAGAACACTGAGACAGGACCTGGTTTAATAAGGCAACACTTGATATATCCTCAGAATCTTTTAACTGTTCATAGTTGATATAAATGCTTTCATCTACCTAAAATCAAGCTGATTTCTGACTGTAGATCTGCTGCTTTGTCACTGTGTAGGTAGGAGTTGTAGTTTATGCATTACTGCTTATACAATAAAGGAGCATTAGTACCTTAACTCAAAATGTGTATTTCAGAATTTATGTACAGTAACCTCTCCCATGACTGGGACTAAGGAAGAACAACAAGTCAGTTTCTTTGGTTATTGTGTTGGTGGGATTGTACTGTTGATTCAAAAAACACATTTGTGTATAATTGTGTATAGGCTTAGGTTTTGGCTGTTATATACACTGAGTGAATTTTGTTGCTTGTTCGCAGGAAGTGGCTGTTTTTGTCTTTGATAAGAAGCTAATAGACAAGTACCAAAAATTTGAAAAAGATCAGATTATTGATTCCTTAAAACGAGGTGTTCAACAGCTGACTAGGCTTCGACACCCTAGACTACTTACTGTTCAACATCCATTAGAAGAATCCAGGTAAGCTGTAGTAAAGTAGACAACAGGTATTTTTAATCATTGTTTTGGCATTGGATGTAAACTGTCTGGAACATTCAGTACATACATCTGATGAGATTCAAGTTTAGTGTATTTATTCATATGACAAGGTGTTCACCCCCATATTTCTTCCTCCCCCCCTGCAGTTCTGGTGTGAATCTATATAATAATGTATAGCTTGATTTTGGTCCAGTTGCAGTTATAAGGCTACAAATGGCCATTACAGCATGAAAATTTGGTGCTTTCATTAATTATGCTTTTTAAAAACTGTGTTTAAATGGTTTTCTCTCAAAAACTTACTCAAACATTTTGTTCCATGTATGAGATGCATTTAATACATGTGAGATTAGGGATTTTTGGTAAATTGTATGTGTTGTAGCTAAATATCTTGAAAGGTCCCTCAAGTGCCAGTCAAGGGAGACAAAATTCAGCATGTTCTTCTAGTGCTTATTTGATTTATGAAAGGTTGGTCGCTAAGCACAATAACTGATTAGTATTACAGATTTATTGTTCAACTGTAGGGATAACAGCACACTAAAATCTTAACAAAGAAAATCAA